>PKMM01048745.1:944186-980965 GCA_002933915.1 Eutrema heterophyllum | reverse complement strand
ATATATATATATATATATTAATTATTATTATGATACATATATTCCATTTAATATTATCTAATGTAAATATTTTTAAAATTAGATTCGACGATACACCGACTGTTTGCATAATTTTTATCTTTAAATTTTATTTAAGAGAGGTAAGACGCATTAAATTTAATTTTCACTCTCTATTGCTAACAATAAATGAAATTATTTCCATCTTTTAATCAATCATTCAAAAAAGTTATTTGATTAAAAAAAGAAATACGCGTGAACATGCGCGATCCCAATATTAATTTGCCTGTTGCCACAATTATTAACAAAATGCTCCCTATTTATAGTGTGTTCGAAATTTAATTAGTCCGCTGTTTATTTTCAAGAGTATATATATGATCATACACTAATTTCATTTATCTAGTCTAATTTACTAACACATACTACTTTCTTCGTAATTATTTTATAAATCAGTTTTAATTAAAATTAATATAGAACTTTAAGGATAAACTTTTTACAACAAAACAAAAAAAAACTTTAAGGATAGATATAACGGAATAATAAATATATATGTATACAAAATAGAACATCACACTATTTATGTTTCATAGAACATACTTCTTATGCTTAGATCAGTAACCTACCAATACCAAATTGACATTAATACTGTTCAGGACATAGAAATAAAAACAAGTTCTTTAGTAAAAAAAACTAATACAGTATATTATTAGGGATGAATTTAATGCTTGTGACCGAAGCAATAGGCCCAAACATAAGATTCTTTTGATTTTGCCTTCGCTGCCACATGCAACTAATAAAGAGCTTTCACACTTTTATTTCTCTTTTTGATGAGCCATCAAAGGACACTAACTTTCTATACATTTTGGCTTTTTGCTTCGAGAACATACCTTTTTTATTCCAACAAAATAAATCAAATTATTTCAGAGCATATCCTCCATACAGTATTACTAATTACTGTTACATACAAAAAAGTAAAAGTTTCCAAATTGAAATTTCAAAATTATGTTTTTCTTTTGATTTGTGTGTGCATATTTATATGTCTTTTTATCCCTGGAACTTTTTCTTTCTCAAGAGTATTTAATGGTCTTCTACTTGTGTTAAATAATACTCCATATCCATCTTTCAAAAAAAAAAAAATACTCCATATATATCCTTACATTACCTATATAGATTCAAAAACGTCCAGCTTAATTTGATATCAATCATCGCATTGCCTTGAAGTCGTTTTAGTAATAGGAGGACTGGTAATTTACAATACATAGGATATTACCATGGTATTGTATATGATCAGAAAGGATTCGTAAAACACATCTTGATTTTAACTTTAAAAAATAATGGGTATAACAGAGTTTCTGTTATTCGTATTCCTTGCAATTTATAATTCTATTATATATTTTCATTATTTCCTCTTATCGATCCAACTATACTGATTTCAAAAGGAATCTTAATGCGATCTTTTTTACAGAAGAAGAGGCCAAATGATATACAGCTAAAATTTCTATATATACATATATCGGAATCTGTGCTTATATGATTAAGACGTGGTGTCTTAATAATAAGTTAAAAGTTAGAAATTATATGATTAAAAGTTAGAAATTATAAAATTGTTAAACTAGTAGATGATCAAAACTTCTATTGTCATACAGTTTATACTTATACCAAACAATTCAATGATATGTGTAGTTGTAATTCAATTTCTTCGGTATAAAACACCTAGTTTATTTAAAAAAGAAACCCGAAACCCCAGTTGTTGTGAATTAGAGAAGCACACTTGAATATAACGAAACACTAAAACTGCAATAAGTTCAACTCTTTTGAAGTGAAATTTGGTTATATGCTGTTTAAAGAAGTCAAAGCTCAACGGACCCAAGATTCTGTCGGAACTTCCCTTATTTTCATAATTTGACATATATCTTATTGGTGGTTCTGAAACTGACCTCTTAACCATTTTCTTTGATCCCAATTCTTTGCTCCATTGATGGGCTCTTAACATTGTAAAACTATATGCATACGTACTTTCATAGTTATCTTGTTCTAGACGATTCAAAAACGTGACATGACTGCAATAAAGTAAGATGATTAATGTTTGTGCAATATACCTCGGAAAAAAATCGATTTGTTAGTCAGATTTTCGGTAGCCGTTTTTGTAGGACTTTCTGCACCAAATTACACACGAATTATGGTATCATAAATATAATAGAACAAGAATGTAGATTATAGATAGGTTGAAGGTCACTAAACTATCATATAGGAGTTAAGTTATAATTTTTTTAACCGGTTTTATCTCGATTAATTGGTTATGGGTAGGCCTGTTTATCATATAGATGTGCACACATGTATACATTATGGGAAAATACATTGTATAAGAACATGAAAGTTCGTTGGACACAATATAAAAGCTTCCACACGGACAAGATGGAAGCTCTCGTCATATTTCCACCATAATTTGTTCAACGTTCACTTTCATAGTTTCTATGGGGATAGAGATAGCAACTGCATGACTCTCTCTAGAATACAAAATGATCCTGATGAACAAATATGATTCATCATTCATTATTTTAAGTGTTTCTATAGACGAACTTAAAATCAAAATTATATGAGGAATCACATATGTGAAATTGCTTCCCTAATACATATGTGAACAAGTTAAAACATAGAAGAGAGATAAATAGTCAACAAATCATGTGCTTTTGGAATATCTGGTAGTTTAATATAATTTTTTTGGGTCAACCTGGTCGTTTAATAATTAAAAGCAGGGTTTTGAGATGAACCCCAAAAATATGAATATATAAGCCCAAAAACAAAAATAGATGAGACAAAAAACCATTAAAATGTCAATATGTAGAGTACATTAAAAAATTTAATCAGTTGAAAAATTATATCATAAATAAAAGAATTAACTTCGTCGTTACGCTTACGCATATCATGATCAAACGTATTGAGGACTGATAAACCAGAAAATTTATTTCATCTTGGTCGGATATTTTCTTATTCTATTTTAGGAGTAATTCTTTGCTTTATTGAAAATTTATAGCATTTTCCCCGGAGCCAATAAGAATAAAATGACATTAAACCAAAACCAAAAGAAGAATAAAAGTAAATTTCATTTCCTGGCAATGGCTAATCAAATCACAGTGACATTAACACAGCTATTGACAGTTCAGATTTTTTTTTTTGCATATAACAAATAATCAATAATACTCGTTAAATAAAAAGTATGAATCCGAGTCAAACGTAAGTAATATGTTTTGCCAAAGTCAATGTGAGTACTTTTAAACAGTTTTCTTTATTCATTTTTTTTCTTTTTTTTGTTAAAGTTTCTTTATTCATTTTACTTGTTGGACGATATTCAAATCTGGTAGATGCCTATCAAATTCGTTTTACGATGGAAAACAAATTTGTAGAAAGTAGGAAAAAAGGTAGGAAGAATATTTTATTTTACCTGATGTAAAGAAACTGCTAAAACTGTGAAATAAAAATTTGACTGATACGATTCCTTTTTAGAGTAACTTTCAGACTCCGTGTGAGCTTGGCGTTAACTAAAACTAGAAAATAATTGATCAGTCAATTTTATGAAAATTTCTCGGACCATATTCTAAATATAGAAATATGATGTGTCCATTTCCATTCATTTATTCGAGCTGACACCATCAAGCTTCCTTGCATATATACGCTTAGTGCATGAAAATAACACTGTCACTGAACACGTATATTATCAGTTTATAAAGAGTTGTATAATAAATAACACGTATATAACGCAGTAAATACTTTTCTTTGTTAATCATGTTTACAAATCGAATTTGATTTGATTAGCGTAAAAAAAGAAGTTATTTGATTGATATGAAAAATGGACGGTCCAGATTCAAAGTTGACTTTCTTCCAAATTAAGTGTCATGTTTCGATACGGAAGGAATCAGTATCAATAAAAAGAATCAAATTTCTCAATGCAGACGACACATACACATATATGTAATGTGAACTTTTGAAGTACATACATTATATACATTACTTATATCATGTAATGTGAAGTACATATATATAAATATATACATTACATATGTCATGTAATGTGAAGTATTTGTGGGTATTTAATTATTTATCCAAAAAAAAAGTGGATAAAAGGGGTGACTTTTTATAAATGAGACCCTTCTACTAGTTTATTTCTTTTATTGCTGGGAATGGCTCTGCAGTCTATGCAAAAAAGAAAGAAAAAAAGGATCGAAAGATAATACTTCAAATTTATTATTTGTTTTTGTTTCGCTTTCGCTAACTATAAAAGTTTTTTTTTTTTAGTTTTTTTTTATAAAATTACATAATAGCATTGTTCTGATTTTTTTTATTTTTTTGTCTTCCCATCAATAGCATTGTTCTGATGAATGGACCATCTCGTATTTCTTATCTGTTTTCTTCTGATCTCTGATTCGAATATTTACTTTCATGTACTGAGACATATCACTTGTCAGAAAAGATATTCAATTAATGAGTTGTAAAATCCCAAAAATTCAAAATTTTGAGAAAAAAAGAGAAACTTGCTCATAGGTTAATCGGTTTGCTTTTTAATCAAAAGAAAAGGCAAGACTTGATAGATTGGTAAGAAAATAACTTCACTTGTCCCATAAGCAACAACCTTTCCTATGTTGTAGGCATTAGGCCTAAAACCATCTACAAACCATCTAAAACCCACAAGCTTCTTCTTTCTTCTTCTTATTTCTCTTCTTCAAGCCTCTATATACATCATTGTAGCCATCATCATCAACTCATCATCATCATCATGCGAGTGAGAGGAATAAGAAACTGTTATCTGGTTATAATGGTGATGATACAAACAGCGAGCTGGGTTTATGCAACAAGAAGGCCTATTGCTTCCAATCACGTTTCTTTTCAACCAGGTTTAGTTTTTATTCCTTCTGAGTCTAGAAATCAGACCCTTGCTATGTATGTATATAGTGGTAGGCGGAAATGTGGATATGTTGGTGTGAAGAAAAGACTTCTCTGTTTGGTTTCTGTCTGCAAAACAAGATTAGGTTGAATTCATAATTTTCTTCTACTTTTCTGAGCAAATTAATGACTTGTAGTTGTAGTAGCTAGTGACTATTTTAGACTGCCGTGGTCCCAAATATTTGTATGATTAACGGTAAAGAAAACAAATTATGGTGTTAAAATGAATATTACAGATCAGTCAATAAAAAAGGTAGATGATAAATGTCTATGTGTTCTTGGGGTTTCTTCTTAGAGCAAAAGAAGAAGCACCCTATAAAATGAAATATGTTTTTATTAAATTTGAAATTCTCTATATATACAAATATGGTTTAATAGTAGTTACTATTGGGCCTGCAGAGATAATAAGCCCACAGGGTGCAGAACACAAGCCTAGGAGGCCCATATTGAAGCCAAGTGAGAACAAGGAAATAGAAGAGATTGAGAAAGGAAGAAGAATAGGATCAAAGCCACCAAGTTGTGAGAAGAAATGCTATGGATGTGAGCCATGTGAAGCAATCCAAGTCCCTACCATTTCTTCAGTTCCTCACATCTCTCCTCATTATGCTAATTACCAGCCTGAGGGTTGGAGATGCCATTGTACCCCTTAAATTATTTAACCATTCTCATTGTTAGTCCTTAATTAGACACATTAACATCTTAAATTTTTTCACATGTCACTCTTTTAGATTAATATTATCAGCACTAATGTAGTAACTATTTTTCTAGCTATTTTAAATTAAAGCGTCAAAATTATTTAAATGTAAAAAACACCAATCAACTTATCAGCTAAAGGTAACAAGAAAAAAACATCGTTTAATTCCGTTGTCGATAAAACTAATCAACCATTTTGTTTTTGCCAATACAAGTCAGTAATCTAATAAATGGTTTCGTTTTAACTAAAAACACTATTAAAAGAGAGAGAAAATCGCTAATTTTCTTTAATGTATAAAAATAGGAAGCTGAATAGTGGAGAGAGAGAAGAAAGGCAAACGGAAATTGCTGCGTTGGGTTTGAGTCGCAGTCGGAGAGAGTGAGAGAGAGCGATTATTTTCCCTTTCGATCTTTCTTCCGCGAAAGAGAGAGAACACGAGAAGAGCCTTTCCTTCTCCGTCCATTTTCTTCTGTTGCATTTTTTTCCGCCGTAGATCAGCTTTTTTTTTCCTTTTTTTTTGTCTATCTCCGTCGTAATCGGTGTTCGCGTCCACGAGTTTCTTGATGAACGAGCCTCCCGATTCAAGGTGATTCTCGCTCGAAACTTGATTTAATGCCTCTTTGTTGATAAATTGGTCCACGGATTTTGGAATTTAGGTCACATTCAAGGGATTTCCGTTGTCTTGTGTTGCAAGCTTTGGGGTTTTCTGGGGGAATGTTGGTGCGTCGAATTCGGAATTTCTTTACGGAGATTATTTAGGTCCTCGATTTCATATGGTGTGTTATCGTTTATTGAATTTTTGATTCCGGTTAACGGGAAAGTACCTATATGCGATGGCTTATATATCGGGACTCGATTGTTTATGGTGATGAAAAATATTTAGGTCACGTAAGCTGAAATGTTTTTCTTGATTTCACAGTGGTGAGGGCCTCTGAACCACGGGAGCTAATCTCAAATCGTTGGTAAAAGAGATCTTCGTGTTTCTTCAACAGCTAATCCGCTCTCTCAAAGTTTGAGAAAATGGGGCGTCGCAGAATAAGATCAAGGATCCGGAGAAGCCATTTTTACACCTTTAGATGCCTTAGGCCAAAAACTTTAGAAGATCAAGGACCACATATCATTAATGGACCTGGATACACGAGAATCGTTCACTGTAACCAGCCTCATATGCACCTGGCTAAAGTCCTTAGGTACACTTCAAACTATGTGTCCACCACTAGGTATAACCTCATCACTTTCTTACCTAAATGCTTGTATGAGCAATTCCACCGTGTTGCCAATTTCTACTTCCTCGTAGCTGCAATTCTCTCTGTGTTTCCTCTCTCCCCATTCAACAAATGGAGTATGATCGCGCCATTGATTTTTGTGGTTGGGCTTAGCATGGGTAAGGAGGCATTGGAGGATTGGCGCCGGTTTATGCAGGACGTGAAGGTGAATTCGAGGAAAGCCACTGTTCACAGAGGGGATGGTGATTTTGGTCGTAGGAAGTGGAAGATGATCCGTGTAGGTGATGTAGTAAAGGTGGAGAAGGATCAATTTTTCCCAGCTGATTTGCTCTTATTGTCATCAAGTTACGAGGATGGGATCTGTTATGTGGAGACAATGAACTTAGATGGTGAAACCAACTTAAAAGTAAAGAGATGCTTGGATGTTACTCTGCCTTTGGAACGGGATGATGCTTTCCAGAGTTTCTCCGGAACTATCAAATGTGAAGATCCAAATCCCAACCTGTATACGTTTGTTGGAAATCTTGAATATGACGGTCAGGTTTATCCGCTTGATCCTAGCCAGATTCTCTTGAGAGACTCAAAGCTCAGGAACACGTCTTATGTCTATGGGGTGGTGATATTTACCGGCCATGACACAAAAGTCATGCAGAATTCAACCAAATCCCCTTCAAAAAGAAGCAGAATTGAAAAGAGAATGGATTACATCATATATACCCTTTTTGCACTCCTTGTGCTCGTCTCCTTCATCAGCTCACTGGGTTTTGCAGTGATGACAAAGATGCATATGGGAGATTGGTGGTACTTACGACCAGACAAGCCCGAGCGCTTAACAAATCCAAGAAATCCTTTTCACGCTTGGGTTGTCCATCTGATCACTGCTGTCTTGCTTTATGGGTACTTGATTCCCATCTCATTGTATGTTTCCATCGAGCTCGTAAAAGTTTTGCAGGCAACTTTCATAAACCAAGACTTGCATATGTATGATAGCGAGAGCGGGACTCCAGCTCAAGCACGCACATCAAATTTGAATGAAGAGCTGGGACAGGTTGACACAATCCTATCTGATAAAACAGGAACTTTGACATGTAACCAGATGGATTTTCTGAAATGCTCCATTGCGGGTTCTTCTTATGGTGTTCGCGCCAGTGAAGTAGAACTAGCTGCTGCAAAGCAGATGGCAATAGATCTCGACGAGGAGCAAGGTGAAGAAATGACCGACCTTCCAAGGACTAGAGGAAGGATGCATGGGTATGCTAAGATGCCCAGCAAGACATCATCAGATATTGAGTTGGAGACTGTAATCACTGCTACTGACGAAAGAGATCAGACGCAGTCCACTGGTGTCAAGGGGTTTAGTTTTGAGGATAAACGACTCATGGATGGAAACTGGTTATATGAACCCAATTCAGATGACATTTTGATGTTTCTGCGTATACTGGCGGTTTGTCACACTGCTATTCCCGAGGTGGATGAAGATACTGGAAAGTGTACTTATGAAGCAGAGTCTCCTGACGAGGTTGCTTTCCTTGTTGCCGCGGGGGAGTTTGGTTTTGAGTTTATTAAAAGAACTCAATCAAGTGTGTTTATCAGTGAACGATATTCAGGCCAACCAGTTGAAAGGTGTGATTGTAACTGTAAATCTTTCACTTATTTCTATCTGCCCCAGTGAACATATATATTTAATTACATGCCGGATTTTTTACAGAGAATACAAAGTTTTAAATGTTTTGGACTTTACTAGCAAGAGAAAAAGAATGTCTGTTATCGTCCGTGATGAGAAAGGGCAGATTCTTCTACTCTGTAAAGGTGCTGACAGGTTGGCCGCATAACTTCTAGCACTTCCATATAGCATATCAGTTCTTCTGAAGTAAAGTTCAATGCTTTATCTGAAAATTTTGCAGCATCATTTTCGACCGGTTATCCAAGAATGGTAAAACTTATCTAGAAGCCACTTCCAAGCATTTGAATGGATACGGTGAAGCAGGTTTACGCACGTTGGCGCTCAGTTATAGACAGCTGGATGAGACTGAGTATTCAGTATGGAACAATGAATTTCACAAAGCCAAAACTTCAGTTGGAGCCGACAGAGATGAAATGCTCGAAAAGGTATCTGATATGATGGAGAAGGATTTGATTCTTGTCGGTGCTACTGCAGTGGAAGACAAACTACAGAAAGGGGTATGCAGTGGAAGTGTATTTGTGATTATTACCAAGACGCTAAATTTTGAACATTTCTTTCAGCTTACTGTTTATTGTTCGTTTCAGGTGCCTCAATGCATAGATAAACTTGCCCAAGCTGGTCTCAAGATATGGGTTTTGACAGGAGATAAGATGGAGACAGCAATTAACATAGGGTGTGTTGTTCTTCTATGCTGCTGATAATACCACGGCCCCGAAACTAGAGTTTTTAATTATTGATACTAAGTAGAGTAAATTCTTTGTTTTTCCAAATGCAGATATGCCTGCAGTTTGCTACGGCAGGGTATGAAGCAAATATCCATAGCACTTAGAAATGAAGAGGAATCATCCCAAGACCCGGAAGCTGTATGTATTAGGCTGATACTACAAAAACCTACATTACTGTTTCAGTGGAAACTTGCATTTGATGTGAAAACTCGTTTTGTTGTTGTTAATGGCCAGGCTGCGAGAGAGAGCATTTTGATGCAGATTCTAAATGCTTCACAGATGATCAAACTAGAGAAAGATCCACATGCAGCCTTTGCTTTGATCATTGATGGGAAGACACTTACATATGCTTTGGAGGATGGCATTAAGTATCGGTTTCTTGCCCTGGCAGTTGACTGTTGTTCAGTGATATGCTGTCGTGTCTCTCCCAAGCAGAAAGCACTTGTAAGATTACTTCACTACAATTCCTAATGATATCTTCTTATTGTTGATGGGAATCACTTATTTTTTGTTTATCTAGGTAACGAGACTAGCAAAAGAAGGAACAGGAAAGACAACCTTGGCAATTGGTGATGGTGCAAATGATGTTGGAATGATTCAAGAAGCCGATATAGGTGTAGGCATCAGTGGCGTGGAAGGCATGCAGGTAATCAAACTCTCCTCTTTTTTTCCATACAACGAGACACATCTATGTTGGTCTGTTTCTGATTGCAAAATCCATTGTTTTTTTTTTTTTGCAGGCTGTAATGGCGAGCGACTTTTCCATAGCCCAGTTTCGATTTCTAGAGAGACTACTTGTTGTCCACGGGCACTGGTGCTACAAAAGAATAGCCCAAATGGTAACTATCTGTGATTCAAATAACTAATATACAGAAGATTGCATCGTTACCCATCAAACAAGATACCAACCTGATCTTGATTCATGTTGTTTTCTGACAGATCTGTTACTTCTTCTACAAGAACATAACATTTGGTCTAACTCTCTTTTACTTCGAGGCTTTCACCGGGTTTTCTGGTCAAGCCATATACAACGACTCCTACTTGTTGCTGTTCAACGTTATTCTCACTTCTCTCCCCGTCATCTCCCTCGGAGTTTTCGAGCAAGACGTGTCTTCAGAAGTTTGCTTACAGGTTTACTCCTCTCTATTCAGTTTAAGCTCTCCAATCTAAACCCCAAACCCTTCTTCTAATCTTAAATTTTTCTCTCTCTCCCTCTCTCTAGTTCCCTGCATTGTACCAGCAAGGCCCCAAGAACCTGTTCTTCGACTGGTACAGAATCCTCGGGTGGATGGGAAATGGAGTCTACGCATCCGTAGTCATCTTCAGCCTCAACCTTGGTATCTTCCATGTCCAATCTTTCTGTTCCAATGGCCAAACAGCAGACATGGACGCAATGGGAACCGCAATGTTCACTTGCATCATCTGGGCAGTGAATGTACAGATTGCTTTAACCATGAGCCATTTCACTTGGATCCAACACGCCTTGATCTGGGGAAGTATCTTCACCTGGTACATCTTCCTTGCCCTCTTTGGCATGTTACCTCCAAAAATCTCAGGCAACATCTTCCACATGCTCGTCGAAACCTTAGCACCTGCACCAATATTCTGGCTCACCTCACTGCTGGTCATAGCCGCCACAACACTTCCTTACTTGGCTCACATTTCGTTCCAGAGATCGTTAAACCCTCTGGACCATCACATCATTCAAGAGATCAAGCATTTCAGGATCGACGTCCAGGACGAGCGTATGTGGACGAGAGAGAGATCTAAGGCTAGAGAGAAGACGAAGATTGGAGTCACGGCTCGTGTTGATGCCAAGATCCGCCAGCTGAGAGGGAGGCTCCAGAGAAAACACTCTATTTTGAGCGTCATGAGCGGTACGAGCGCCTCAGTATCAAGTGATACAACGTCCACCACACATCATAGTTGATCCAGTAAGTTTTTTCTTTTTTTTTTCCTTCTGACTTCCTCATTCTCGAGAAAATCCATTAAGTTGGAGGAAGCAGAACAAAAAGAGAAGTGGGATTGAAGATAATAGGAAACAAAGAAAGTGAGGAGAGAATGTTGTATTTGTGCGAGTTTGTGTGTATAGTATACTAAAGAAAATCGGAAAAAAGAAGTTGAATTAGAGAGATTCTTATAAATAGTTTTGGAAGAAAGTAATGTTTTGATGTAATTGAAGAATTCAAGTATGGTCATATTCACAGGTAGGTATGGAAACTGGTTTCATTCATTATCTGTGTCTCATTCAAAGACTATAAATTGCAAGAGAAAGAAAATTCAGTTTTTTTTTTGTTTCCTGTATTTGTTACAGAATATTTAACACTCAGCACGAAGAGATTGATCGATTGGGTTTTACATATATTTATTTCAGAAAGTCGAGGGAGAATATATTATTTCAAGAAATACCGATAATGTCTTTGAGCCATTTGAAGCTCTTTCTAATGGATCCCTTCATCTTCTGTTCAACGGAATAAACCTTATAGCCAGCGACTCTTCTCTTCCTCCGCGATTCCGGATCGCTGAAACTCCAGCTTCTAGACGCCGCACGATCCGCGTTTGGAACGCTTCTGCTTTTCTTTATCTTTGTCTGGTAATCGTTCGTCTGATCGGCGGCTGAATCGTCGAAACTCGCGCTGTAACCTCTCACCGCAGCTGCGTCTCTGCGGTTTCCAGGTGCGGCGGCGGCTGGTGGTTCCATTTCTTTGTAATAATTCTCCATAGGTAGCTCCGGTGATTTGAGTTTTTTGTCTGACGAGCAACAAGAGTCTTCTCTGTTTTTTTTTCTTTCTTTTAATGGATTTTGTCTTTAAAAAAGGAGATTAACGAAATGATTGTTTCTTTTTCAAATAATTAAAGGCTTCTTTTTTGGAAATTCATGTGGAGTTGGTCAAGGACCCACTTATGTTTTGTTCTTTTAAACCAACGCAAAACAATTAAGTTTTATACTCCCTCTGTTCCAAATTACTTCATGTTTTAGAAATTTCACTAATATTAAGAAATAATAAATACAAGAAAGAAGCACAAATACCTTTTATCTTTTCTATTTTCCAAAAATTCTTTCAACTCCTTTATTAAATGCTCTATCAAAAATTGATAATGCTCTTCCACCACTCTACGACACTGTTTATTTGATTTCAAATTAATAAAAATTTTGTCAAAATTTTTAAGTTTGGAGCCACCATTTTGTTGCTCAATAAAAAAAAAAAATAGAGTGGCGCAAACCACGTCCATTAATCTTCTATATATACTTATATAGATTTACACTAATTACTCATATTCATAAATGGCTTTTCAAAGTTTTGATCTAAATATACCATTTCAAAATAATGAGTTTTTGTTTGATTTGAATGAAAATCCAACAACTGAATTTACTTCATCAGATAATGATTTTACTGTTCCATTCTATGAAGCACCAGAAAATCTTTCTAATACAAACTCATGTATTTTTATTTATCATTGTACTAATATTTAATTATTACTTGTAATGATTTGCCCATATGTCATAGCCTATATCCTAGATACAAAAATCTTGAATACGATATACTTTTATTTGTAGATGTATACAAAATTCTGGAGTAGTATTGTTCTAGTTATTTTTTTATGCATGTCGTTAAGAACTCTATATTGTTAGTAATTTTGTGGAGTTATTTAATTGGTTTAAAAACGACGGAGTAAATTTGTTACAAAAACTGAATCATGTTGTTTTAATGATTTTTAATAGAATTACCATTTTATTCATATCGTTTTTTTTCAAATATTTGTAACATGACAAAGCATTGAGATGTTACAAGATTCTCAAGAAACTAGTGTTCATAAAAAAAAAAATGACAGATTCAGAAAGATTAGAGGTTTACCTTGCTCTATTGGAAAGAAGTGTCAACGGAAAATTGAAAAGGACTACTACAACAGAAGTATCTAATTTATTCTCTGTTCCATTGCAAACAGTGCAACGAATTTGGCAGCGAGGCAAAAATACTTCTAATGGTGAAGTTGACGTAAAGCATAGGAAAAAGGATAATTGTGGTGCAAAGAAAGTTCAGATTGACCTTGAGCGAGTTGTTGATATTCCACTGCATCGGCGAAAGACTTTAAGGTCATTGGCGGCTTCGTTGAATGTGAATTGTACGTCATTGTTTTGGTGTCTAAAAAAAGGGCTCATTAGACGACATACAAATGCCATCAAGCCATCTTTGAAGGAAGGTAATATGAGAACTCGACTAGAATTTTATTTTTCCATGCTCGACAATAGTTCTCTGCCCAATCATCCAAAGTTTGTTGATATGTACAATGTTGTGCATATCGATGAAAAATGGTTTTTGCATTAGTAAAAGGAATTTTTTAAATTTATTTTTATAGTCTTCATCTTTTATCCAAGTACATTATTTATTCTTCCACCTTTACAATAAAAACCACCAATGGTTATAAGAGACCAAATAGAAAGAAATAAGATTATCTAGAAAAACAGTGAAAGAGGAAACAAAACAAAAGATTATCCACAGGGGAAAACCAAAACTAAAAAAACTTAGGCAAATATATCTTCAGCATATCCAATATAGTGTCTTTCATTTCCTTGTTGGGATGAAGCTCTCCTACATCATAAAAAAAATGTTTTGTTCAAATCAAATTCTCTGGTAGTGGAGTTGTTATCGTAAATACGTCGAACATCCTGAGATTCAACTTCTTCATTTTGCTTTCTTTTTTTTTTGTTGTTTTCTTGATTCATTTAGCTTTTAGGAAGAGAATAGAAAGAGAAGCAGATAAATATTGAAGAAAAAAATGTTAAAAAAAGAGGAAAAGAAAACTAATGAAAAACAAAAAAATGACTATCGAGTTTATAAAAAAAGATGGTCTACGTTCATTAATGTGATTTGACTTTTAATTTCTTTTCCAAAATATGCCGGTGAATACTTATTGAAATAACATTAAATATTGTTAAAACATCATCCTTCATGAAACAAGCAAAATTTCTAAAACATCAAGTAATCTGGAACAGAGAGAATACACAACTTACAAATTGAAAAGAAACTTAAATACGTAAAATTGGTATTAGATCATTAGAGACTATTCATGTTTGTTTTCTATGTCAGGTTTGTGTGGATGTGATGCTTTCCCAACTATTTCTAATAGGCACGTGGATTGTCCTATTTCTCACAGGAAATTACTTGAAGAAATCACTTAAATTCATTTTTTTTTTCAATAAATGTAATAAAAATTCGTTTCGTGTTTTCTTGAAAGAAGAAACTTTGCAGAACTTTCAGACCAATAATAATTTCATTTGAAATTATAAAACCGAGCAACCTTTGTCGGTGGTGGGCTTGACTCAAACTAATATAATCTTGAATAAAATGTATTTATTGCCTATTCCACGCGTGGATTATTAGACAAATAAAGTTCACTAATGCTAATGCAGCGCGAGAGAGTGTGACAATGACTTGATGTCATGGATAATGGCTTTAACGTCATGTACTCGAGTTATGGCCTTATGGGCCAAACATTTGTTAGGCCCATCATGCTACCAAGTTAAGGCCCACACTCAAATATACATGACGTTATTTAATTTTACAAATTTGATGAATACTGAGATTTTGAAAACTTTCTCACTTCGCTACCAAGATATGAAAAAGGTTCAAAAACAAAACTTTTAACTAAAACAAGATTCGATTGATACAAAAAAAAAAAAGACAACAACAAACCAGACAATTGAAATAGAGAAAAAAAAATACTCCATATGATTTAAAAATAAAAATGGTCAGAAGAGAGAGAGATATGTTCGTAGAGCGGAAAACACTAGAAATTTTAAGAAAGGTAATAATCGCTGATGATGATGATGATGATGAGAGAGAGAGACGACGGGATCAAAATCAGATCAAAGAGTGCCTTGCGAAACAAGAAAACCTTTCTTCTCCGGCGATAGTACGGACGGCGAATTTCTCCTTCACAGCAGATCGGCAACGTTCGAAGGCAGCTCCTCAACAACCACGTTATAGAACTTCTGAATATCGAACAGCATCCTCTCGTCATCACGAGTCACGAAATTGATAGCCACACCTTTCCTCCCAAACCTTCCACTTCTTCCGATACGGTGGAGGTAATTCTCCGGCTGAGTCGGGAGGTCGAAGTTGATAACCAGAGAGACTTGCTGGACATCGATACCACGAGCCAAGAGATCAGTGGTGATGAGCACACGGGACGAGCCAGACCTGAATTCTCTCATGATGATGTCTCTCGTGTTCTGGTCCATGTCTCCGTGAGTCGCTGAGACTGTGTGGTCACGGCCTCTCATTTTGTCTGTGAGCCAATCGACCTTTCGCCTAGTGTTCACAAAGATGACACTCTGAGTGATGGCAAGAGTCTCGTAGAGATCACAGAGTGTCTCGAGCTTCCACTCCTCTTTCTCGACATTGACATAGAACTGCTTGATACCTTCAAGGGTGAGCTCGTCACGCTTCACCAAGATTCTCACTGGCTTGCTCATGAACTTCCTTGTGATCTCAAGAGCTTCCGGTGGCATTGTTGCTGAGAAGACACCCACTTGGATCTTTGGTGGGAGAAGCTGGAATATGTCATAAATCTGAAAAATCCCAGAAACAACATCAACAACCAGTTAGATTAGAGTTTAATAGCCATAATGGGAATGGATTTGACGCTCTTGAAGATATAGACAAACCTGGTCCTTGAAACCACGGGAGAGCATTTCATCAGCTTCATCAAGAACAAACATCTTGATATGATCAGCACGGAGGGATTGCCTCTTTAACATGTCAAAGACACGCCCTGGAGTTCCAACAACTACATGGACACCAGCTTGGAGAATGCGCTGATCCTCACGGACACTGGTTCCACCAACACAGGCATGAACCTTGACACCAAGGTAATCACCGAGGGCCCTCATGACCTTCTCGATTTGCTGAGCAAGCTCTCTAGTTGGAGCTAAAACCAGAGCTTGGCACTGGACAACACTGAAGTCTAGCTGCTGCAAGACACCAGAGCAGAAAGTTGCGGTTTTCCCAGTACCGGACTGAGCCTGTTGGATCACATCGAGACCTTTGCAAAAGGGGACAATTCCTCTTTGCTGAATAGCAGAAGGCTTCTCAAAACCTATGTAGTACAGACACAGAAGCACACATGAGGTGAGGTTTAAAAGAGAGAGACATAAATCAGAGAAAGAAAGCTTTCTCGAGGTCTTCTGCACGTACCATAAGCATAGATCCCCCTCAGAAGATTCTCTTGAAGACCCATGGCATCAAAGGTCTCGTGAACCTCATCATAAGAGGTGAAGAACTCATCTTGTCCTTCAAGCCTGCATCCATACAATATAATTAGCAACTAGAGTATAACAATATGAAACAGAATTAGTAAACTCACACTTCGTTCAACTTTTGGTCGAACTGGCGTGCATCAAACTGTGTGCCTTCTGGTGCAGATCCTGCCATGACTACATACACAGAACAATAACAACTAGCGATAAATGAATCGTACGAAGAAAAAAAACAATTTGATTTCGGGGGCAGATTGATGCAGAGGATGAATGTGACAGAATAGCCAAACTCGCAGTCCATAAAGAGAGGAAAACAAGCATTAATATCTGTGTCCGATGATGTTCGGAGAGAATGTTTAAAAGGCACATGGTTATCCAATATTGTAGACACCACTCAACCTATTTCTCCAAATTACAGACTAAAAGACAGAGACACAGTGAGTTTTGGGATAAAAACAGTCTAAGGTCAAAAAATAAATACATCTTAGCTTGAAGAGGAGCCTGTTCTATTGAGAGACTAGAGAAACTTGAGTCTTCCAAACCGAACCTATTGGTTACAAAATCTACAGACCAGAAGGAAAAATTGCCACTTTAAATTCACGAATTTCTTAAGAGAGGTAGATCCTAAAATAAATATTCGTCATCATCAGCTCGGAATCTAATAGAGAGAAAAAGAGAGATTTAAAATCCTGGCAAAGATAAACGCGATCTAGGAGTTTTCAGATTATATAAATCGAAGAAATTTCAAATCAAGTTTCCGACCACATCTATCGGAAAAAGACATATAACAAAGTCGCATAGAAAATCACAGGAATCGAGAAAATAGAGAGAAACCCGATGCAAACCTGGAGCAAAGTCGAAAGAGATTGGTAGCTGAAGAAGCGCAAGTAGGGTGCTTTTTGTTAACTTAGGGAGCCTGAATCTCCCAAACTCGGATCTAAACCGCTAAGGGAGAGAAAAAAGAGAGAGAGAGAGAGAGAGCGAAGATTGAGGCTTAAAAGAGAGACTGAAGAAATCGGAAAGAGGCAGAGAGAAAACGCGTTACTATCTTTTATATACTCCTTTTTTTTTGTTTTAACATGAGTGTTAGGGTTTTCTCGATAGATAGGAAATCTTCTCCTATTCTTTCTAGGAATTCCGGTTTTACCCCTATGTAGCCTTTGATTTTACTCTTTGGTAGGAGTGGACACTTCGGTTTTCGATTTGGTTTTTCGGTTTTACAAAAACTCAAACCATATATATTTCAGTTTGGTACGGTTTGGTTTTCTTCGATTTATGGTTTATCGGTTTTATAAATATCAAAACTATATAAAAATCATATACAACTTGGTTCGGTTTGGTTTAATTCGGTTACATAATTTTTAATCGTGAGATATAAAACGAGATAGATACAAAAAACAACATAACCTCGTAAGAATAGTTTTGATTAAGAAAAAAACTTAAATAGGTGTCACCAATTTCTAATTCCACGTAATATCACATGAGAAAACATACGAAGAAACGTTCGTTCGGTTTGTAATAGTAAATTTTACATGATTTAAACGGTAATGCTAAGGTTAACTTTGATTCAAGCAAAAATAAATTGATGGATAATACGATTTAGAAATCCGCCACAAACGTTTTTTGTATTGTTTTGGAAAGCAAGGTTTTTATTATTCTATAAATTTTGTTTTTAATTCTTAAAATTAAAGCTTACAAATTTATAAACTATAAAAAGAAACCTAATAGAAATGATGAACCCAAATTATAACAAATAAATATATAATATTTAAATTTAAATTTTAAACCCGAAAAAACAATTCAGGTATTAATTTTAATTTAATTTTAATTTTAATTTTAAAACCCGAAAATTTTAATTTTAATGTGTTGTCAAACATGTATTAAACATGTTGCCAAACATTTATTAAATCTATTATAAACTTAAAAATTACAAATTAAACATATTTAAATCAATAACACTTAAATTAGTTCTTATTCCTCATTTCACATTTTATATATTACAAAAAAATTTACCTTGTGGAGAAGTGCGGGTTTAAAATATAGTTCTTCCTTATTTTGTTACCAAAAAAAGAAAGGATTCTTCATTTTTTTAATTTCTTTTGGAAAGTTTTTTCTTCTCCAACATTTTTTTTAATACTTTATGACATAACAAAGCAGTTTATCTAAATTATAAAGAAAATAATTCTAGGAGATTACAGAATTGAAAGTATTATCTGAAAGTATCTTTATAAACACCTCTTAACTCTCTATCTTAAATTTGTAATCAAGTAAACTGTTGCAACAGATCCAAAGCAATTTACAATGATAATCAAGAATCCGTGAATGCAATAATTTTTGAAGGGTGGTTTTGATTATATATATATATATATATATAAATAAAAACCACACTCCTTCTCCTCCAGTTCTAACAGATTCCCAGGACACGGCTTCAGCGCCATCCCAATCTCAGAACGCGGTAAAAATTTCATACTAAAATAAGAATCTTGAAAGAAATACAGAATCACCATATTGCAAGACGATATAAAAGGTTAACCATCACTGTCATGCTTCTATATAAGCTTTTGAATTATAATCTTCTTCTTTAATTTCTGGTTTACAGAATGGAGGAAATGCCTTAAATCAGCTGGAAGGAAGAGTAGGAATGTGGCTCAATACCGCGCTGGGAATCCTCTTTCTGCTGGCTCTCATTATATCACAGATGTATCGAGTCGAACAGCTACATTTTTCCCCATGTATACCAACACATTGATTCAAAAATAATACATCTATTCTTTGCGGAAAATAGCTTTCTTAAGAACATATCTGAGAAAAAAGAACAAAAATTGATTAAGCTCATTCGATGTAACTTATCAAACTTGATCGGTACCCAAATCCTCGGAGGTTTGGCGGAAGTCGTACTCAACAATGAGGCCAAGATTGTCAACCAGTTTGTGATGCCGAAGACATCCTGCACACTGCCAAAGGCAAAACAAAATCAATTGTCAAAAGGCTATCAACCAACCAAAAGGCTATCTTTTGTGTCTCTTAACTTCAAGATTCATATAAACACTTAACTTAGAATCTCTCTTTGGCAATTAAGCAAACATGTGGTGAACGCAAGTTGGTCATATCCAAAGGAAACAGAAGTAAAGACTTACCTGAACAAAGACGAGGGCACGTTCATAGGCCAGGCGATTGATAAGCCGCTTTTTTCTTTCTCCGCATGAATTACAACTGAATTCCACAAGCAAGCTTCTTCTTGGTAGTTTAATATCTATGGAAGCAAACTGTCCCTGCATAACCACAACAATACCAGAATTTCAGCAGGAAAGACAGAGACACAAACACCACTAAGACCCAGTTTCATTGATCACCTCTGCGGAATCCTTTGATTCTTCTTCTGGGGTTTAACCCGGAATCATCAGTCAGAGGTCCAAAAACAGTAAATGACCGATTCCTTTGTTTGGGTATCACACGAGCAGTTCTCGACCTGAAGACAAAAGCAAAAGGATTCATATTTACGAGAAGGGAAGAAAAATTGAGATCAGACCCACGAAAGTAGACATGAGGGAGAAAGAGAATTAAGCTTGGGACCTGTGTAGAGTCGATATAGGTTTTTGCTTGTACGAGAACGAGAGAAGATGCGGCTTGTAGAAATTGATTGGCTTCCGATTAATCGGAGAATAAACTGGAGCCAAAACCGGAGATAATCCGGCCACCGTATTCGCCATGTTTTGCGTCTTTGTCTCTCAGTGTTGCCTCTATGGGAGCGAGTAAAAACTGGTAAGCTCTAGGACGGAAGATCGTTCACCGTCGATTTTCACGGTTTCAACGTCTCAGATCCGCCCACGTCAACTGGACAAAAACAAATCGCTTATTTGCAAATTCGACGTACCACTTATTTAAATGACATAGATTTTGGACATGATTATAACAAAATATTATATTTTCGTTTTAACCAAAGCTGAAAAAACGTATTTGTCAACACATTTTTTCTGCCAAATTTAGATTTGCATCTGGTTATCTACCAAATAAACCCTAAATAAAAAGCTCAAACCTTTTATGTAGTTGAAGTTGCAAAAGAATTTAACTCGCACCTCTCAAGAAACAAAGTTTTAACTCTTTATTTCTTCTCTTTCTTTCAATTTTTTTTGGGTGATGAACAATGAGTCAATGAGTAGGAATCTCTCATTCGATTCTTTATGCATGGGATAGATACAACTTTCCGATGTACTTATTAGAGTATAGAAAGTATATATTACTAGCCGTTATAATTCCTGTAATTACGTCTCCTTAATTGCTGTATATTCCCTTCCTTGTATTGTCTACTCTCTGTATATAAGCAGAGCTTGTGACCAACAAAAAAAAAAAAAACTTGAGTCTTCCAAACCGAACCTATTGGTTACAAAATCTACAGACCAGAAGGAAAAATTGCCACTTTAAATTCACGAATTTCTTAAGAGAGGTAGATCCTAAAATAAATATTCGTCATCATCAGCTCGGAATCTAATAGAGAGAAAAAGAGAGATTTAAAATCCTGGCAAAGATAAACGCGATCTAGGAGTTTTCAGATTATATAAATAGAAGAAATTTCAAATCAAGTTTCCGACCACATCTATCGGAAAAAAGACATATAACAAAGTCGCATAGAAAATCACAGGAATCGAGAAAATAGAGAGAAAGCCGATGCAAACCTGGAGCAAAGTCGAAAAGAGATTGGTGGCTGAAGAAGCGAAAGTAGAGTGCTTTTTGTTAACTTAGGGAGCCTGAATCTCCCAAACTCGGATCTAAACCGCGAAGGGAGAGAAAAGAGAGAGAGAGAGAGAGCGAAGAAGATTGAGGCTTAAGCACACAATGAGGAAGCAATAAGTTGATATCTTAAGCTAGGAATGCTTTGAATTCAGCATCTACGAATTTATTAAGCTGCTGCCTATTGCAGACAAACCTGGAAAGGGCAAAAAGAATCATGCTTAGAGTCAAAATGTATGAGGAGGGATAAGCAAACACACATAAAGAATTGCTTCAACTCTGATATGTCGATATATTATCTGACGATTAAGAAAGCTAGCACTAGCAGCAACTGAGTGAGAGGTAGAGGCCCTATAAGTGATAAGTGAGCTATGTGTATAAAACTGGAAATTTTATCCTCTAAATCTCAATAAAGTTGGAAAATCTCACTTAGACTCGGAGTAACACCATCTTAAGGAAACCACTGAAATAAGTGAAGGTGAAGAACCAAATAAATGTCAGCACAAGCTGTGTTAATTACCGTCAAACCTAGAGAGTGATACAGAAACCAAAGATGTTTCAACAGTTATTTTTAAAGAATCGAGAGAGAAACAAGATTATTTGTTTGGAGGATCTCTCCATAAATAATAACCACTGAAGAAGGCTAATTAGTGACAACTTGACACCTTAGGACTAAACTTAGCAAATGGAAGCAAATTTGATTTTTCGTTGTCTTTGAATTCTATGTAGTTCCTTGTTTGTAATAGCCAAGACTCAAATTACCCTGTAAAATAAGTAAACAGACATTCAACAGCATGCATACAGTGAAGGAGACATCATCTATTTTATAAAAAAATATAAAAAAATCAATTTTGGTCCATGGAAATAGATTTCAAAATCTCTAAGCATTTGCTCTATGAATCCCATCAGAAGTAAAATTCAAGCTAAAGCCACAGCCTAAGAATTCCCTAACTAATAGGTAAATTTAGAACTATGCCAATTTCAAACGGTGCTTGAAAATCATATATATGATTGAAACTCCAAACGGTGCTCCAATTTGGAGCTCCAATTTGTTTCTCTCCATGGCCGTATATACATAAACTTTGTAATTTGTATATACCGAAAATTCATTCTTCGTCATCGCTCACTGAATCCGTTTCTTTCCCCAAATCTGCAGAACGAAACGGCAAATCAACGAATTTAAAGACCATTTACTTTGAAATGGGCCTAGGATTAGGCCCATTGGTAGATCTTACTTTTAAAATCGGCCTAATCCCTGCCGTTCATTATGATCGCTGTCTTTTGGTGAGGCGCAAAAGCTCAGAGAATAAGCAGAGAAGTCGAAAAAGAAAAAATGAATTTGGAACTTGTAAAAATAAAATCACAAGTCAAATATCGAATTATCAAAATCTCGATCTTTGATATTTTGCTGACTCTGAAAAAGAAAGGAACAAGCCCTAAACAGAAGTCCCACCATAATTTTTCGTTTTTGTTTTTTGTTTTCCTTCTCCCTTCCATCTAAAAATCCACACTTGCGAATTTCGGATCGGCTGACGCAGTTCCGATTGCAAAACAATGGCTTACGCATCCCGTATCATCAGTCATTCCAAGAAGGTTTCTGTTTCTCGATTTTCATTTTCTATGATTGCTACCTTTTTGATCGGTTTTAGTTCTTCCGTTGATCATGTTTCGTGATCTTGTATTGTTTATCCATTCGTTGTTTTGATGTTTTTTCTGCCAATAATTTGTCTGGACTGAGTCTGAATTATAGCTTTTCTTTTCTGGGTTTTGTCCTAATCCGATAGACTCTTCATTTGATTTTCTTTTAACGAACCATGGTCATTTCTGCATTCGCTATTTAGAGCTTGTGAACTCCTTGTACATGTTTGAGTTGTTTTTTTTAGAGAGGATTGTCTTTAATGTCAGTAGCTTTTCGCTTTTATGATTGACAATTTTGGTATTAACTGTACCCTCTTCCATGCTTCGTGGGGATGAATACCTACAGAAAGTCTCTACTTTTACAGCAGAGTAATTTCAAATATATCAGTTAACACCAATTGATGGTTGTGTAATTTGACAGTTGAAACATGTTTCCACTTTACTGCGTCGTGAGCATGCTGTGGCAGTCCGCGGTTTCTCCAACAGTACCCAGCCCTCTCTCACTGGAAGAGAAGGTAAATGAGTGTCCTTCTCATTGCTTTCCTTCGCTCATCTGATCAAGAAATGTATCTAGTTGTTTCGTCATTTCTTTTAGTTGTTACGGAAACAAGCACTCCGCAGGCTGGAATAGTCCAAAGTTTGACATTCACATTGAAGAACATAATAACGCTCCTTCTTTAAATGATCATGGAATTGATAACTGAAAATCAATCTGTTTTGAGTGTATGCTTGTTGCTTCAGCATTTTCTGTTTTGGTCTTCAGATATGTTCAAGATTCGCCTGAATTATTCCCCGGTAGAGAGAATTTCGAATGCCAGCAATGTAAGCCCCTGCTGTTCAGTTTCATTTCTCATCTATGTTATTGAATCATGTCTTATAGCATAATCCTCTGTGTCTTAGTCGTAATGTCATTAACTGCATTATATAGGTACCAATGCCTAGTGGTATCTCACCAATGAGCACAAAACTAAGCAGCACAATGACAGGACCAACATTTTTCAGAGAATATATAAGGTAGGTACTCTTCTAAATCCATTTGCCAAAGTGCATACTTCTTGCTCCCTGCCTGAATAGATACGTCTATCCTAACTGTAAGCTTCCTTTGTTGCGTATCAGCTCCCAGATGCGTTCAGCAAGAGGATTTGCATCCAGTTCAGGTAATTAGTTCGAGTTTATTTTTTACTCTTGTAACTTCCAGCTTGCTATTATGTACATCTTCTTTGTGTAGAGAAAATCAATTTTCTGATTTTAAGTTTTGCCAGATCATATTTCTACCATTCGTAAAAAAAACGTCATGTCTTGTATATGCTAGCTTTGTAGCTGGTTAACGACATATAACGTGTTTATCACAGATTTTCTATTATGAAAATTTTATGTACTGCATAATGAGTTCGTGTAACTGTGTGAAGTTTATTTCTAACTAGAACAACTAGTAGTTAACTTGGTTTTTGCGGCCATCATGTTTTTGTTACTGTAAATATGCATTCCTACATGGTCCGTTTTACCAAGAACTTCTAAAATATGTTTCAGATCTTCCTCCTCATCAAGAGATCGGAATGCCTTCGCTTTCGCCAACAATGACTGAGGCATGAACCTCCGACTACCTCCTTACTAAAATCTACATGGATAATAATTATTTTATCTTTCTACTAAAGCCATTTGTCCAAACTTCAGGGTAACATTGCCAGGTGGCTGAAGAAAGAAGGTGATAAAGTCGCTCCTGGTGAAGTGCTTTGTGAAGTCGAAACTGTAATGTTAATTAAAGTTGAATCTCTATTTTTTTCTTCTTACTATTATGCCAGGAATATAACACTAATATCAAGCTATATATTTTAGGACAAAGCAACCGTCGAAATGGAATGCATGGAAGAGGGTTATCTCGCCAAGATAGTAAAGGAGGAGGGTGCAAAAGAAATTCAAGTTGGGGAGGTATGAAAATTTCTGGCTTTTGGAGACCTGTTTATTATCATGGGTTCTCATCAAGTATTGATTGTGAGCTCTACGCTCCCTTTTTGTAACTAGGAGATTATTGAATTATGCATTAAAAGTGTCCTGTGTTTTTGTCCGATTAGGTGATTGCTATCACAGTTGAAGATGAAGAAGATATTCAAAAGTTTAAAGATTACACCCCCTCATCTGATACTGGTCCCGCTGCTCCTGAAGCAAAACCAGCTCCTTCCCCACCAAAGGAAGAGAAGGTCGAGAAGCCAGCCAGTGCTCCTGAAGCCAAGACTTCCAAGCCAAGCTCGTCTCCTTCAGAAGATCGTATTTTTGCTAGTCCTCTTGCAAAAAAGTTGGCTGAAGACAATAGTGTTAGTTTCCAAAAAAATACTACTAAAGCTCTTGTGGTTAATCTCCATGCTCTTAATACTTTTCCCTTAAAAACATTAGGTACCTCTCTCAAGCATCAAAGGCACAGGTCCTGAAGGACGAATAGTGAAGGCTGATGTCGAAGAGTTCTTAGGTAACATCCCTCCCCTTACATTTTCCTCCGGGTCTTTCTTGTCTCTATTAACAGTATTTACACAATCCCTGTGTCCTCATACATCTTCCTATGGTACAGCTTCACGCGGTGAAGAAACTACTGCCAAGCCTTCCAAGCTCACCGATTCGAAGGTTCCAGCTTTGGACTATGTTGATATTCCTCACACTCAGATACGAAAGGCAAATACCTATACAACCTTATATCTTGATTGCTTGTGGGATATCTAGATTACTTCGACCGTATATCTCTCTGTTTTGTACTATAAGCCAAATTTCCAGGATTCTGAAATCTGTTTATTGTATGATTTTGACAGGTCACAGCCTCACGTTTGGCATTCTCAAAGCAAACTATTCCTCACTACTACTTGACCGTGGATACATGTGTTGACAAAATGATGGGGTAAGTATTACGTTTCAGATGATGTATTTTGATCCGGTCAATGGATGCTAAACATAGCCATTTTTATATGCAGTCTTAGGAGTCAACTGAACTCATTTCAAGAGGCTACCGGCGGGAAACGGATATCTGTAAACGATCTTGTTATTAAGGTACATTGTACTTCTGTTTCTGAAAGCAAGCCAAATCAAATCTCCTTCTATGTCCTGCATTGTGAAATCTTTTCTTATTCGAATTTGCAGGCTGCTGCATTGGCTCTACGGAAAGTTCCTCAGTGCAATAGTTCATGGACAGATGAATACATCCGCCAGTAAGTGTATTTGCTGATTCAGAGGTTCATGACAACTTCGTAAATCATCTAATTTATTGGTTCTTTCCCCCCCTCTTTATGTACAGATTTAGCAATGTGAACATCAACGTCGCAGTACAAACAGAAAACGGGCTTTACGTTCCTGTTGTAAAGGTGCGGGAACACTCAATACATTTAATAAACCTTCCTCTGCAGAAACTTCAGATTTCTTAAAAACTCAGATCATCAAATTGCTTAATTCCAGGACGCTGACAAGAAAGGACTGTCCACAATTGGAGAAGAGGTTCGATTCTTGGCTCAGAAAGCTAAAGAAAACAGCTTGAAACCTGAAGATTATGAGGTTAGATTAGAATTCGGTCACTGCTCACAAATAATGCTTCTCCGAAAGCAAATCAGCTCAAACTGTTTCTTTTGACAGGGAGGAACATTCACAGTCTCCAACTTGGGAGGACCTTTTGGCATCAAACAATTCTGTGCCGTCATTAATCCACCTCAAGCCGCTATTCTAGCAATCGGATCCGGTAAAGCCCTACACACGCACACATACTCCATCCATTGAAGTTTGTTCCCCGTAACTGATCGTATTGTTGTATTCTGAATCTCAAAACAGCTGAAAAGAGAGTTGTTGCTGGTAGTGGCCCTGACCAATTCAACGTTGCTTCTTACATGTCTGTAACACTTAGCTGTGACCACCGCGTAATAGATGGTACACGATTACCTGCATTCCTATGCCATTATCATCATCATCATCTCATGGAGAACGTCTAATAGTAAGTCGTCCTTGTGCAGGTGCGATTGGAGCAGAATGGTTGAAAGCATTCAAGGGCTACATCGAGACCCCAGAATCTATGTTGCTCTAAAATCCACACACACATACACACACACATCAAAGCTAAGCTCATAAGAGTGACAAAATCTCTCTGGTTTAGACAGTTTCTACCAGATTGATCCCTTTAGCCCTGGGCATGCCTTTCAAAGTTGCCTATTTTGCTATTCATTTCATTGAGTTGACAGGTTTTTGTCTCAAATAAAATCAGGAATCCAGCAATTTGACAATTAACTGAATTTTTGGTTTCATCACGGGTTGGCATCATAATCAACAATGTATTATTTATTAATCATAATTAAAGATGAGTGTTTCTTCCTATGATTCGATATTTAAGTTACAAAAGCCTAATCTCTTTGGCAATTTAAAAAGTTGATAATTGATAGAAGAGATAAGGGAATGGATCTTTTAATCAAACAAAAAAAAGAGCTCTTCCCAAGCATAAATGGCGTCAAGTTCCTTTATGGTAAGAATGGTAAAACCCTATTCAACCCGACCAAAGTGTCATCATATAGGTGTCATTAAACCAAAGAAACAGAAACAAAAATCACATCTCGACAGCCGAAATGGGCAAATAGAACAACTTTCTCCAAGATCATCATCATCATCCCTTGCGTCTCTCCATCTATCGTCTCCTCCTCCGTGTAATCTGCTGGAACTTGAGAGGGACTGGTAAGGTCGCAAGATGAATAGTCTTCTCACGCGAGAATTTGCATCCAAGGTTCTCAAAATGCTTCCTCAGATCGTATTGGCCAATCCTAAGATCCTTAGCTATGTCTTCTGGGTCGGTCTTGAACTTATCCACGTGAAGGGCGAGCACAAGAACGTAGCTTATCAGAAGGTTGATCTTGTCAATAGGTATCCTGTCTGAGTCAGAATCCTTGAACAAGGTCTTACATTTCTGTCGGATGATTGGCGGAAACTTGTGGTTTTTAGCGGAATCGAAACCATCCATTGAATTCATGTCCTTGAACTTAACCAGATGGGTTAGAAACGACAAGACACCACAAACCGTCTGCTTCTCAGTCTCGTCCTGCAAATAGACCAGATGAAATCAATGCATAAAGAAACAGAGCTGTAAATGAAACTATGATGATCAAATTAACGATCCACAAGTTCAAAATCTCTTGGATTTGAGTAAACAAACAGGGCTTAAACGGCAAAACTGGTGCAAGCCAAGATGATATTCAAGTGTTACCATGTATATGCATACTTACAAGAAAAGGATCAAAATGTTACCTTGATATCTCCCAACCTGTACAATCTGTTGCGGACGAATACAGGATAAGCATCAGTTAGTGCTCTGGTTTCCTGTCCCAGAAGCTTGTAAATATCTTGAAGGAAGACCCATTCTCCGTTTTCGATGATCTTTTCTATAGGATAGGCTTCCCTTGGAGTCGTCGCAGAGGCATCATGAGGAGGAATGTTGCGTGCAACAATAGCACTGGTGCTTTCAAGAGCACTTTGGTTAACATCTACTTTGTCAAGTTTACCGTCAAGGGCCTGAGGATCATCTCCTAGATTTCTGGCACGCCTCTTCTTCTCCTGCATAGCGAGATTGCATTAATGCTATGAATATTGCAGCTTCACATATGCAATGTTACCAGCAAGAGTGATACTGTAGGAAACAAGCTACACATAGAAAAGATGTAAAGATAGAGTGGCATACCTGATTAATAGCTTTTTTCGTACCAAAATCCTTGTCAAGTTCGGCTAGTCTTTCCCTACGTTCCGGGATGGCCGCAATTTCAATTTCAATTTCCGAAGCTTCTGAACCGACTATTTCTTTAGTTTTAACTCTTGGCTCCAATCTGAATATCTGCCAGTAAAACCCACAACAACCAAATCTAGATTCTCAATGACACAAACCAAAAATCCAATTCTCAAACATCATCCTTTCTAATCACTAGAGTTAAGCAAAAAAATCCAAAATCGAGTAATCAACCTTATTATGAGCAATCGGAAGAATTCTCAATGTTTGAGTCTCTTTATCCAGAACACCTAGTTTATACACACAAGTCTGTCTAGCCGCTTGCTCGCCGGTGTAATTCGAGCCCACGAACTCCACGCTTGACCCAGGCGGGCTTACCACAACCTGAAGCCTCTTCTTCGACTCCGCCTTATTCCTGTAAACCGTAACCTTAGGAGATTCTCTCTCGTCCGATTGCGCACAAGGATCGTATCCTGACGCGAAATAAGCCACAATCGGAGGGACTCTGTCGAGCTTCTCGGGGATTTGTTTGACACTGATCTCCATTGTCTCGCCTTCGTCGTGATTCTCTGTTTCGCTTATTGTCTTCTTCTTCCTCTTTTTCTTCTTTTCTAGAACTTGTGGTGTCTTGAACCCGTCTTCCTCATCCATATAGTCGTTCTGGTGTTCATCCGCCATGGTCGACGAGCAAGATATTCAGTCGTCTAACGAAACTTCAACAATGTTCAAGAGACACTGGAACTGATAAACCCTAATTTGGTCGAGTCTGTTTTAGAAAATTGCAAAACACACCCTTATATTTGGCCGACTCAATAAAAACCCTCACCTAGTTTGGTTTTTACCCTAAACTTTAATCCGTTCGGAAAGACCTCCTCCGTTATAACGACGTCTACGGTATCTAATGACTTTTTTTCTTGAAGAAAACAACGCGTAGTTCATTATAAACAACAAACTACACGCTGTGTGTGAAGATCCCAGTTTTTACATTGACATAACTAACCTTCCGCGATCCCAATTTACAGAGATTCATCAAAACAACAAAACATAAACCTATATTTTTGTGTGGCATGCAAGGATTTATCTACTTTTTTTTTTTTTTTTTTTTTTTTGTAACCGATCGAGTAAAATCATTGAACAAGACAGGTTTTGTTTGCCACTAACAGCATCATATTTATGGGGGATCATGCATCATCAACATGTGCAGTATATGAATGGAATATGATATTTGGTTTTGACTATAAAAACGAGTATTCGATAACCATGGTTGGTAGGACTTTATTATTTTTCACAAACTACATATTAATTACGTGTTTGACAAAGAAAAAAATTAAATTTGCATTATCATTCCACTGTTCCAAAATTGATGGATGTTCTACTTTTTATTTGCTACTAGTGCTTTTCTTTATCAGGTAAGTACCTCGAACCTCCTGTATCCAATCTATATCCAAAAAATTAATCACCTTAAGAATCATTAGACGCATATAATAATCACCTAATAATAATATGAAAGTAAAGGCCGTTGACATGTAAAAAAACAAACATATCCAGTCAAATTTGAGGTTGGACAATTAGTAATTTAGTATTCTGAAAACCTAGAACTCTGTTTACAAACAAACAAATATACCCAACGACATTCGTTGACTCGATCAAAAATTTGTCAGATAGATCCCGTGATCAACAAACAAATAGTTTCAAATAAAGACTTTTGTAAATCAAACCAGAACTTTCTATCTCTCTTCCTAAACACACAAATCTCATTATATTTTACTTTATAATCTTGACGATAAGAAAAGTAACATGTATAGTATATATAAAACCAAGAAACAAAAACTCTCTCTGAGACATTTATTGATTTGAATCATGGAGATCAACGGTGGAGAAGATCAATATGAAGAATCATCGGAGTGGTTCGTAAAGTATCTAAACCGTCAAGGCGATTGGTTAGAGAAAACTAGAGGAAATTTAATGGTTGCAGCGACGGTTATAGCTGGTATGAGCTTTCAAGTTATGGTTAGTCCTCCAGGTGGCGTATGGCAGAGTGATAATTGTTCATCTGGAGATCAAATCGGCACCGTACCAAATTGTAAGGCAAAAGCGGGAACTTCGGTATTAGAGCACGAGAGTTCGAAACGTGGACTATATCTTGGAATGGTTATTAGCAGTACGATTTCGTTTTCTGCTTCAATGAGTCTCATTCTACTCGTTATCAGTGGTTTACGACTCAGGTATTTGTAAATCAATTATTATATATTATCATTATTCGTAGATAAATGTTAATAAGTTGTACATATATAATTAGTAATTTTGGAATTCTTAAGAAAAAATGTGTTAGAATTCTAAAGTTATAATTAAGATGGTACTCAATAGTGACTAGTTTTTTGAAGAATTAAACTTGTTTTATATACTAAATAATAATATGATTATATAAACTGACAAATGGACGAAATTAGGTTGTTGACTTTAATTTAAATATAATATATGATATTGTATCGGTCCAATTATTGACTTAGAATAATTCAACAAAACCGGTCTGGCTAGTACAAACTAAAAAGTATTGAGTCGTCATTATTTGATTGGACCAAGAGACTGTGAGCCTATTATTGATAAATAATCGATTTCATTAATCGAGTTCTACATGATTCGAGTTCCACATATCTTAGGGGAAAAAAAAACCTCCATTTATTTCGAAACTCAGAATTTTGAGTGAGAACTGTTTTGTTTTATGATAAAAATAAAATTAAAAATTTGACGATATGATTTGTTATATAGGAACCGGATGATAATGGCGATCCTGGTAACATTTATGGTAGCAGCGGTTCTTTGTATATCGGCGGCATTTTTCTTTGCCGTCGCATTGGTTCAGTCTGACGATCGAATAATCATTTATATACTAATGATTTATTTGGGATTTTGGATCGTGTTTCCTGTTTTAATACTCGTAAGCCAACTAGTTCGGTTTTTAGGTTGGCTTATTTGTTTCTTATGTTGTTGTTGTCCACGTCGACGACCGTCCCCTCGACGGTTGCTGCCATTGGCTCCATCTCCTGCCCATTAACGAAGAGGATGGCTCGAACCCATGTATGAAATGAATTATGGTGCTATCAATGTGATCACTAGAATAAAAGTCTCCCATGTCCATTATTATAAGCTTCAAGGTTGATCACTTGATTGTATAAGGTTTGTATTGTTTAAATACTACCACATTCGTTTGGTTAATAATTTTCTATGTGAATCATGACAAAAGCATCGTGTGATTAGTGGTCTAGTTAACGAAATTATTATTTTACCACTGCAGCGTAAACTCTAAACTCTAATACCAAGTGCAATAACAAGGGAAATGAAGTGTATTTTCATTTAATAGGAAGGCAAATCCAAAAAGCAAAATGCCTTTTATGAAATTTTGTCTGTCCCACGTAAATTCTGACGTGGCGGCTTGTGATTCGCTCGTTGTTTTTTTTTTTTTTTTTCCATTCTTCTTAAATACTATTTTTCTCAATAATTGATCAAAAATAAATAAAAAAATTTACACCATTATTTTTTTATTTCTTAACATCTATAAATAGAGCTTAGGTTTATATCATTTGGACACAAAAAAAAACTAAAGTTTTAACACTCTCTTTTCATTTCTTCTCCTACATTGTCATTCTCTTTGGTGTTTTTTCTTTCAATTTTCAACATCCTTATGGATCCATCTCGCAATTACAATTTTCTACCAAATTACGATTTTCCAAACCCTCAAAATCCGAACATTCAACCACCAAATCCAAATACACAATTCTCGGAAAATCCTATGAATTCGGGAATGCATCCGAATTTTCAAAGGCAATATATGATGCCACCAAAATTTTTGGCATGCAATACCCATACAATCATCCTTATATGCCATATGGCTACCCACCAGTTCCGGGAAACACCAATGTTTCACCTAATATGAACTACCCTAACAGTCAACCCATTAACGAGCCAACCGGTTTTAGTAGTGGATCGACTGATACTCCACAATTTTGCACCCAAATCTCTTTGGGAGATGCTGGCGGGGATACTCCTATTCTTCAACCAACCCAACAATCAGCAAAGAAGAAGGCAAGTTACACTACTTGGAGTTCTGAAGACAACAAAGCGTTACTAAATGATTATTTCCACTTCAGTACTAGTGATAGTGAATTGGGGAATAATCAAAAAGGTGATACTTTATGGGGGAAAATTGCTAAGTACGTGAAAGAGAGCACCGACAGCAGAAAAATTAATCAATTCTAATTAAAAAAAATTATATATCAGTTATTATTTTTTTTACATTATAAAAATTATTTTGTGTGATTATTAATATATTAATACTAATAGTATTTATAAAATGTATAACATATATAAAATAATAAAGATGAAATAAACAAATATAATGAATTTTATATGATAGAGTGATTTGGAGGAAAGAGAAAATGAGTTGGAGGAAAGAGAAAATGATGTCTTTCTATTGTGGAGTTGTGTGTGAATTGAAAAAATGAAATGATGTGGAGGGAGAATAAAGTGACGTGGAGGAAATATAAAATGAGAAATTTCCCTTTCTACTGGAGATGGTCTAAGAAAGAAATTAATAATTTCGATTAACAAAGAAAACAAACGCGGATGAAATTGGAAACAACAACTTTATCGACATTGTTTCACCAAGTGCAATAGCAAGGGAAATGGGGTGTATTTTCATTCAATAGGAAGACAAATCCAAAAGGTAAAATGCCAAGTCAATCGACAAAGGCAAATTTTGCCTTCCATGAAATTTTGTCTCTCCCACATAAATTCTGATGTGGCGGCTTGTGATTCGCTCGCTGCTTTATTTATTTATTTTTTTTCATTCTTCTTAAATGCTATTTTTGTCCAATAATTGATCAAAAATAAATAAAAAAATTTACACCATTATTTTTTATTTCTTAACATTTATAAATAGAGCCTAGGTTTATATCATTTGGACACCAAAAAAAATATAAAGTTTTAACACTCTCTTTTCATTTCTTCTCCTACATTGTCATTCTCTTTGGTGTTTTTTTCTTTCAATTTTCAACAGCCTTATGGATCCATCTCGCAATTACAATTTCCTACCAAATTACGGTTTTCCAAACCCTCAAAATCCGAACATTCAACCACCAAATCCAAATACACAACTCTCGGAAAATCCTATGAATTCGGGAATGCATCCGAATTTTCAAAGGCAATATATGATGCCACCAATTTTTGGCATGCAATACCCGTACAATCATCCCTATATGCCATATGGCTACCCACCAGTTCCGGGAAACACCAATGTTTCACCTAATATGAACTACTCTAACAGTCAACCCATTAACGAGCCAACCGGTTTTAGTAGTGGATCGACTGATACTCCACAATTTTGCACCCAAATCTCTTTGGGAGATGCTGGCGGGGATACTCCTATTCTTCAACCAACCCAACAATCAGCAAAGAGGAAGGCAAGTTACACTACTTGGAGTTCTGAAGACAACAAAGCGCTACTAAATGGTTATTTCCACTTTAGTATTGATAGTGAATTGGGGAATAATCAAAAAGGTGATACTTTCTGGGGAAAAATTGCTAAGTACGTGAAGGAGAGCACCGACAACAGAAAAATATTCACCGCAACAAAATGCCAAAGTCACTTTCGTGACATAAACAAGAAAATTTGCACCTTTGTTGGTTGTTACAGTACTGCAACCAGGGAGAGGCGTAGTGGTTTGTCCAATGATGACTACATAACCAATGCTCTTGGTTTGTATGAAGCAAAAGAAGGCTGTGTGTTTGCTTATGTGGATGAATGGAAATTGGTTCGCCATCAGCCCAAATATATGTTGGGATCAAATGAATCTGGTAGCAGTGGCTCTAAGCGAAAAAGTGGTAGTGATGATGTTGAATCACCATTTCAGTCCTTTGTTCGTCTAGTAGGTAGGGAGACAACGAAGAAGAAAGCTAGGGCTTCTTCCAGTAAATCATATACTACCAGAAAATCTAAGCATGCCATTGAAGAAGAGTTGTCCAATTTAGCCTCTATTCATGAAAACCTTCAAAAAAACAGGACAAATACTCTTTCAGCTATCTTAGAGTTGTCTGCTAGCCAGAAGGAAGTTGCACGTTCTAAGAACATGGAGTTGTGGATCCAACTGCATAACAAATCTCGTGATGATGCAGAACAAGAAGCCTAAATGATGTTGACAAATGCGTTGTTTAACCGTTAGTTTTAATATGTTGTGTTCTAAATTTAATAAAAGTACTGTGTTTCAATAATTGACCAGACCCATTACTTCTGACAAGATATGACTACTCACTGCAAATATTAATTCAAATTTTGAATAACTGATCAGACCCACTACTTTCGACAAGATGTGACTACTCACTGCAAAGATTAATTCAAATTTTGAATAATACATCAGACCACTACTTCCGACAAGATGTGAATATTCATTGCAAAGATTAATTCAAATTCTGAATAATGCATCAGACCCACTACTTCCGACAAGATGTGAATATTCATTGCAAATATTAATTCAATTATTGAATAATTGATCTGACCCACGAGGATAATAATTCATCATACCCCCAAGACTTATCTACATATTCAATTTAGTTAACTAAAACAGTTGGAGTCCATAACTCATTTATTATAAAAATGGTAGTTCATATCATATCAACATAACTCACTCCAAACATTCATACTTTCTTCTTCTTATCATTCAATGGATGTACCACCAAATTTGTTTAACTTCGAAGAGTTCGAACAACAATGGAAGTTGGAAGAATCGTTAAACCAAAGGCAACAAGAACTTCTTGAGGAACTGCAAAGAAGAAACGAAAGATCCCATTCCAAAAATTATATTTATAGGGATCATGTAGCTGCCTATCAAAGGCTCATGGCCGACTACTTTGACGAGTCATGCACTTATACCGACATGCAGTTCCGAAGAAGATATTGAATGAAAAGGCCATTGTTTCTACGAATTTTAGAATCTTTATCCAATTACGACGTGTACTTCACTCAAAGGCGCAATAATTCTGGGAAGCCTGGTCTTTCCCCTGTCCAAAAGTGTACAACTTCTCTCCGCATGCTCGCATATGGCTGCCCAGCTGATGCTTGTGACGAGTATGTGAGGATTGGCGAAAGCACTGCTCTCGAGTGTACTAAAAAATTTTGTGAAGGGATAATTACCTTGTTTCAAGATGAATATTTACGAAGACCAAATGTGACAGTTTGGAGAGGTTACTCCAAGTTGGTCAGGATCGTGGTTTCCCCGGAATGATTGGTAGTATTGATTGTATGCACTGGAAATGGAAGAATTGTCCCAAGGCTTGGCATGGACAGTTCACTAGTGGACACAAAGGCTCAGCAACAGTCATTCTTGAGGCTGTGGCGTCATATGATTTGTGGATATGGCATGCTTTATTTGGGTTGCCTGGTACATTGAATGACATTAATGTACTCGATAGGTTAGCGGTGTTTAACGACATCATTTCTGGTGAAGCCCCGGAGGTGAACTTCATCGTAAATGGTCGGCAATACAATCGGGCATACTATCTTGCCGATGGAATATATCCTAAATGGTCTGTCTTCGTTCAGTCAATTCAAGTTCCAGTAGGCAACAAAGCACAATTGTTTGCCAAATAACAAGAATCATGTAGGAAGGACATGGAACGAGCATTCGATGTTTTCCAGGCACGATTTGCTATTATTCGACAATCATCTAGAATGTGGGATATCGAGGTATTAGGTAAAATAATGTGGGCCTGCATTATTTTACATAACATGATAGTGGAAGATGAACGTGATACATATTTGCGGAACTGAGAAAATATCGACTTCGAACCTTCAAACAATTCTGCATCAAACTCCTCGATCAACGTCGACACCCAAATATTGCCACAATTTGAAGTCCATGTGCAAGGCCGGTCAGAATCGAATATTCATGTTAGAGCCAATTTATGTGATAGGGGTCAACATATTCAATTGAAGAAGGATCTCGTCGAGCATATTTGGCAAAGATTCGGAGCAACCCTCAATTAGAAATATCATAATTTATTTCTAAGTTTATTAATGTTTGGTGTTTGTTTTGTTGTAAGATTTTATTGATTATGTATGTTTGGTTTTTCTTTATTAATAATAACGAGTGTTGTTTATTTATTTAT
>PKMM01048745.1:916699-944087 GCA_002933915.1 Eutrema heterophyllum | reverse complement strand
TATAACATATATAAAATAATAAAGATAAAATAAATAAATATAATGAATTTTATATGATAGAGTGATGTGGAGAAATAGAAAATGGGTTGGAGGAAAGAGAAAATGATTTGTTTTTCTATTGTGGAATTGTGTGTGAATTGAAAAAATGAAATGATATCGAAAGAGAATAAAAATGACGTGGAGGGAATATAGGATGAGAACTTTCTTTTCTACCGAAGATGGTGGGTTTACAAAAAAATGAGAAGCATTTCGTTGTGAGAGAGATAAATATCCGGAAGAAATAAATATTCGTAACAGATAAATGTAGCCATGTTTTGTATTCGTAAATAGTTGATATTTATGTGATTGGATGGATCATCAGTATATTAAATTATGTGTAGTAACTAGCAAAATAAATAATTTGTAAAGAATCCTAGAGGCCTAAAAAGAAAGTTAGGTTATAGTATTTACATGTCAATAAGTCATGAAACTGAAAAAAAGAAAGGGAATGGGGAAAAGTGAGTCAAAGGGAGAGAATGAGGTAGGTCTCTTGCTCTATAATATCTCCCTTACCTACTACCTTTCATGCCCTATATATATATCACATCTATAACCCTCCATTTTCATTTTCATTTGTTAAAAACAAAACATAATAAAAACAAAGTGAGAAGGAAAAAAGAAGAAGAAAAGATGATGGTGATGATGCATAAGAATGACTAAAATGGAAACATATGCTCCAAAATGGAAATATCCCTTAGTCCAAAGGTCTTTCCACCTTCTTCCTCTACCTTATTCACATCATGATCATCACTTTGACCAACTCCCCCAAGAGCTCTATATATGTTTAGATACCATTTTACATCTCTACATATATACAACATGCATATCGTTTTCAAACATGAGTTGATTTCAATTTCATTCCAGTTGCTAAAACAACGACTACATTAGTACAACCTTTAAAATTACACATTTTGGTCCACATACTATGATAAGTAAACTATAACAACATATATATATATTTAAAGTGTTTAGTATGATGGTTAATTGTTTTAATTGGTAATCCGTTGAATTATAAAATTGTTATATGAATTTATACTAATTACAAAAGTTTGAAGAATCCTGAAATATATTTAACAATTCCGCCAATTCATAAAAATAACTTCGTCGTTCAAAATTTTGCTGTAAATAATTCCTTAGTACCATTATAACATTCAGGTTCACAAATCTTTATTATATTCTATAGTTCTACTATTCAGCAATCGAACTTTTTTTTTTGTAATCAAATCGAACTATTTAAATTCTCATAAATGTTTTAGAACACACAATAAAATGTTGCATGACACTAAATTTGTGGATCATGCATATATCAAATTGATGTATGTGTGAATTGTGTATATGTATATAATATACTTATGTATGTATGTATGTGAGTATGTATAGAATGGTAGATTGTAGGTGTGTAAGAAGAAAGATCTAGGGGGCTTCAAAAAAGGTGAGAAAAGGACAGAGCATGTGAAAAGAGACAGAGAAACAAACAGAGTAGTGAACAGTCTTACTCTTTTTTTTTTTTTTTTTATCTGTGCACTTAATGAACCCAACCCTCTCTGTATATTTCTGATTCTTCACATGCCTTTCTCTTCTTTCTTATTCCTATTTTTTTTTTACTTTTCAATTTTCTATAAAACTAATGCCCACAAAAAAAAAAATTAATAAAAACGACAAAATATCTAACATTTTTTAAAAAGAACCAAAGTACTTTCACTTCACTTGCAACCAAACAAACCTAGTCCCCTTCTTTATCCAATGGTCTCTTCCCTGCTCTCTATTTATCATCTAAACACCCTTTTCTTTCTTTCTTATTTACCATTTTGCCACCTCAAGAAACAAAACCACATGTAAAAACTAAAACGTTGACAAGAAAATGTGAAATAATCTTTACTTTTTTTTTTGAAGTGAAGCAGCAAAGCGTAAATATATTTATCTTTAGTTAAAAAGTTTGGTTCTTTCTTCCCGAGAGTCAGAGATTTGTGCAGTGATACTCGTCAATTCTGTTTTTTCAACATATCTATCAGTTGTTTTCATCTATCTGATTTTCTACTGTCTTACACAGTAATATCAGGCAGGGTTCACTAAATGTAAATTAAAAAAAAAATGAGCTCATTAAAAAGGAAATGGCACTCATTTTTAGGCCATGAAGTGTTGGGATACAGCTGAAATTATAAAAAAAGGCATCTACTCAAAGGTAGAAAAAAAAAAGATTCCCAAAAATCAATGCACTTTTTAAAATAAAAAAAATACAAATAGTTATAGGTAATACAAATAAAAAAAATACAAATAATTTCAAAATAAAAAATAAAAAGGGGTAGTAATATTGAAGAAGATTGAGAAGAGAGGAAAGAGTAGTCAGAGAGACAGGAGCATCAAGTGCTGCAGAAGAAGCAACAGGAACACTGGGCCTGAGTCCCTTCAGATTTGCCAGTCTTTATAGGACCACACTCTTCTTCTTCCCTTACCATTTTATCTATTTTAACATTTACAATATTGGATATTTTAATGTTGTTTTGATTTTACACTACATGGCAAAACTCCTTAAAAGCTCTTGTCCTCTTATGATATCGAACGAGNTTGAATTAATTATTAACAAATATAAAATCATGTATTCGTTTTGACTAACATTCCCCCAAAAAAGCACTAATATTCCCCCAAAAAAGCCTATGTTTTTTTATATAGTCATAAGAGCATGTGTTTTGGGGTGTCCCATTAAATAATATAAAAAAAAAATGTCTCAAATGAGAAATACAAAAAAAAAGTTGAGACACCCAATGGCGATTTGGGATTAATTTAATAATTTAATTAAATTAAAAAAAATTAATATTTTTTGTTTGAGAATGGTGTCTCACCGATGCAGGTGTCTAAGGCGTAACTAAATGTACAGTAATCTCCGTTCTGTAATAACTGTATCTTCCCTAAATACAAAAAATAGAGTATATATAGAAAAGAGGGAATGGCCTCGTGAAGAGGAAGAAGCTAGCTAGTGTTCATGCAAATTGCATCTGAGGAATATATGCTTAGAGAGAGAGAGAGAGATCAAACCAGAGGAAAAGTGACAGAGAAAGTGGTCGTCTTTGTCTGTTTCTGTCCGAAACTCAGGAACCCTAATCTCTGAATCCATCAAGAAAGCTCTTTTTTTTTTTATGCTCTTTTGATTTTGCTACATAACCATTTGAGGAAAGCTAGAGAAGAAGAAGAAAAATGATGAGCCTAAGTGGAAGTAGTGGGAGAACAATAGAGAGGCCTCCATTTACACCAACACAATGGCAAGAACTGGAGCATCAAGCCCTAATTTACAAGTACATGGTCTCTGGTGTTCCTGTCCCACCTGAGCTCATCTTCTCCATTAGAAGAAGCTTGGACTCTTCCTTGGTCTCTAGACTCCTCCCTCACCAATCCCGTAAGCCCTAAACTTAATTATTAGTTTCTACTTTGTTGATTTCCTGTTTTTTATTTTTTTTTATTTTCTTGCATAAAGTTTCAATCTTTTGTTGATTCTCATGTCTCTAAAGTTTGCAGCTTTATGAATTTTAGAGTGTTTGGGTTTCTGTCTAAAGTCTCCAACTTTTTCTTCCTCCACTTTCACAAACTCAGAGTCCACAATATCTTCATGATGATTTTGGATAACTGAAGGTCTTAATTTAATCAGAGTTTTACGGCAAACATCATGTTTAATCTTAGGGTTTTGTTTAATTAAATGTGTGCAGTTGGGTGGGGATGTTACCAGATGGGATTTGGGAGAAAACCAGATCCAGAACCAGGAAGATGCAGAAGAACAGATGGTAAGAAGTGGAGATGCTCGAGAGAGGCTTACCCAGATTCCAAGTACTGTGAAAAACACATGCACAGAGGAAGAAACCGTGCCAGGAAATCTCTTGATCAGAATCAGACAACCGCTCCTTTAAAATCACCATCTCTCTCTTTCTCCAACAACAACAACCCAAGCCCCACCTTGTCTTCTTCTTCTTCCTCTTCTTCCTCTACTTATTCTGCTTCTTCGTCTCCTTCAATGGATGCTTACAGTAACAGCAATAGGTTTGGTGTTGGTAGTAGTAACACGAGAGGTTACCTCAACAACCATTCTCTTGATTATCCTTACCCTTCTTCTTCACCTAAACAACAACAACAACAACAAACTCTTCATCATCCTTCTGCTTTGTCACTTCATCAAAACACTTCTACTTCTCAGTTCAATGTCTTAGCCTCTGCAACTGACCACAAAGACTACAGGTTCTGTGTCTTATCTTTTGATTTCCCTTGACGTTTCATGTTTAGGATTGTTAATTCTTGGGGAAAAGGGGCATTTTCTTTAATTTATATGAGGAATTCTCTTTTAATTATGATTTCAGATATTTTCAAGGGATTGGGGAGAGAGTTGGAGTTGGGGAGAGAACTTTTTTCCCAGAAGCTTCTAGAAGCTTTCAAGATTCTCCATACCATCACCAACAACCGTTAGCAACAGTGATGAATGATCCGTACCATTGTAGTACTGATCATAAGGTTGATCATCATCATCACACATACTCATCCTCGTCATCATCTCAACATCATCATCATCGACAACAACAACAATGTTTCGTTCTGGGCGCCGACATGTTCAACAAACCCACAAGAACTGTCTTCGCAAACACATCGAGACAAGATCATCAAAATCAAGAAGAGGAGGAGAAAGATTCATCGGAATCGAAGAAGTCTCTTCATCATTTCTTTGGTGAGGACTGGGCGCAGAACAAGAACAGTTCAGATTCTTGGCTTGACCTTTCTTCCCACTCAAGACTCGACACTGGTAATTTGCTAATAGATAAACAGTTCTCTTTAATATATTAATAGTTTATAAAAATTAATTTTAATTTTAATTTCTCAGGTAGCTAATTAAGGCCAGATTGCATCAATGATGGATCTGCACCAACACACACAAGTTCGAAATGTTGCAGGGTCACATTTCACATCTATTTCCGTGGAACATTGAGACAAGACACTGTTTGCAGAAACCTATATATGTATACATTTATGTATCTCTCTCTCTCTCTCTCTATCTATCTATGTGTGTGTGTGTTAGGTCCATCAAGAAAAGTGATCCGACATATATCTGTGTGTGTTTCTCTTGCTTTCTCCGGCTACTACTATTTTCTTCCAAAATATCGTTTTTAGTTTACTGTAGCTGAAAGCAACAAAAGAAAACGTGACTTTTGTGAGGGGTTAATGCTATCTGTATATTGATTTCTTTCTTAGGATGCAAGCATCTATATAGTTGCGTACATATAGATCTATTTAACACATCAATCTAGTTTCTTTCTTTTCCAAGGCCAGTTTTTAGTTGCGATTACATGTTAAAATATTATAAAAAATATATGAATATTGAATACAAAAGGCATAGGCAAAGGATTAATCATGGCCTAAGTTGAAATTTGTTCTAATTCTGGACGAAGCAAAATATAAGATTATCGGCAGTGACTTTTTTATAAACTTCAAATGCAAACTATATAAAAGTAAAGGCAAACACAATGAACCAATTATTGTCTTAAATTACTGTATATTGAGATTATCAGCCAGGTCAAATAACGTTTATAGACTGAAATCGTCAATGAACCACGCATTTATAAAACGAGAGAATGATCAGTAATTAACAAATTAAATATTCAACCTAAAAGCATTAGAGATTTTGTCGTTTATAACAAAAACAAACAATCGTATACAACTTTTGGTGTATGCTTCCTTCGATCCACGCATGTGCTTCTTTAGCATTAAGGAACGAGGGAGAAGTTAAAAAGACCAACATCATGACTCTTGATCTATTAAGTATATATATATACATGTTTTACTTGGAATCATTACCAACATTATATTATATTTAATATATATGTATGCTGAGAATTTAAAAAGCATGTTGCCAACGAAGATTCTATGAGTGGAATCTGGTCCAGATCAAAACCAGCTCATCTTTGTTCATACCAAGCAAAAACGCGTCTTAAACACTTTCATAGGAGGGAACATGATCAACAAGGGCAAATGCATTCTTGAACCACGTGAAACTATCTTAACCAGACCGGTTTACAAACCATATAAATTACTGATGATTCTAACCAAACCAGAGGCCGGTTATCAATTCCCACCACCATACGAAACTTTCATAAAATGTGCACTTTGCAACATTACATAAGAAGATGCAGAACTAGAGATTTAAATAGCCAAGCTTTTACAGATAAAACACGCCATTTTTTTTTTAAAATTCCTAGAGCAATCAAACACGAAAGATTCGACATTTTCTGATTCCAAGAACTATCAAACACGAAATACTTGACATTTTCTGATTCCAAGAGCTATCAAACACGAGAGACTCGGCATTTTCTGATTCCAAGAGATATCAATTACAGTCTAAAGCGGTTCCTATCTAAAATTTGTCTCAAGCGTCAAATCATACCTGAAAGAATTGACAAAGAATCTGTTGTCTAAGAAAAGCAAAACATGGAGAAAGAAACTTGATCTTTCCTATCTTACTCTACCTTGATTCTCACTACAATATACCACGATTATGCATAAACAGGGGAATGGTGTACAACCCTGAATTATTTAGAGAATATCCAAAGGACAACACATTTGCGAACTCACAAAATGAAATTAGATATCGTTTTTTTTTGGAACATCTCACAGAATCCCTACAACAATTTTACATGACTTGAGCCATTCTTTCTTTTTTCGACCTCTCTGTTCACTCTAGTTAGCATCGTTAGGCATGTAAATGAAAAACTACACGACCTTAAAAAAACAAAAAAAAAATCAGACTGAAAGATGAATACAAAGAAAAGAAAAATAAAGGGAATTGTCAAATCCAGAATTTACCCATTTACAGAGGGAAAAGGCTGATCCAGTCTTGTTGATCCGATTAGAGGAAAACATCATTGCAATTGAATTCCCTTTCTCAATTCTCCTTTTTCTTCGTCCCAAAAGTGATGAAAATTCAATAAATTTCTCTCCAAATCAGTAAGTGTGTGTCATCCTTAGAAGCTGCTTTCTCTTGAAAATCAAGAAGGCAACAACGCAAATCTGCAACATTGCTGCAAACCCAGCAAATACCAGGCCCACCGTTTTCCCCGTATTTAATCCACTTTTCTCCGGCTGCTTGGAGATCCGCGGAGGAGGAGGAGGAGGAGGAGGCGGAGGAGGCGGAGATGGCGGTCGTAGCCGCCGTGAATGGTTTCTATTAAATTGTGGAGGAGAAGCTAGAGGGGGAGGGGATTTTGGAATCGACGGCGGTGGCGAAGGTGGAGAGGGAGAAGGAGGAGGAGGCGGCGGAGTTGATGGTGATGGTGGCGGCGGAGAAGTAGGAGGAGCCATAATTTGAACGCTGAATTGAGGCGGAGGAGGCGTATTGATCTGAGGAGTCGGTGGAGGAGGAGAAGTATTGATCTGAGGAGTCGGCGGCGGCGAGATATTCTGGACAGGTGGCGACGTAGGAGGAGGTTGGAGTTGATCTTGTGATTGGACAAGGAGGAAGCCATGGATGCTGAGAATCATGCCGAGAAGTAAAACATTCAAGGTTGAATATCTGAAAAAACCCATTTATCACCAGATTGACGAGGAAACTCGATCCAGATGAAACAAACGGTATTTCCTTTGCCGTCAGCGCATAGTGGAATTGACGAGAAATGGGGTGAAGATTGATAGATAGAAAAGATGTGGTCAACGACGATTGGTGTTGTTGTTGGTCAGGAGAGAAATGGAGGAAATAGGTCTCCGTTCCTCCTCGACCCAAAAACCTTGGAGAAAACAGATGGAGTCGAGAAGAAGCAAGAATCAAGGAATCCCGAATCTGACGAAGGAAGCAACTAGGAGGTGATTGTTGTTCCGTTTCTAATTTCCCCCAAATTGACGAATCGAATTCGGAGGGGTCAGAGACGAAGGGAATATAGGTCGATTAAGAACATTGACCATACAAGGAAAATTTTCCGGGAAAATGCAGAGAGAGAGAGAGAGAGAAAAAAAGTAACGGCTTAGGGCTAAATCTGGGGGGGAGACATTAAGGAGAAATTTGGGGGAAATGTAGATACAGATTTCGATTTTACGAGCTGTAATAACTCCTTTTTTTTTCCTTCTTACAGAAAAAACCACGTAACCGAGGAAGATAAATAGTTTTGCTGTTTGTTGAAACTCCGGATCCAATGTCAATCGTGGCACCATCATCATCATCCCAATCACATCTCCTTTTGACCTCGCAAGGCTCATACACAGTAAATGGGCTTAAGCCCACGTAACCAATGTTTGCAGCCCCTTTTTGGCATTCCTCCTTCTGAATTGTTTTTTGAGAGCCATGGTTTATATCCGTATTTCGGTTTTCAGTTCGATAGACCGGTTCGGTTCAGTATAGTTTTTGTTTGATTTCAATTTCTTCCCTTTTCTTTAAAACGTCAATAACTTCTGATTTCCAATCAAAAATATCTTAGAAAACGTCACTAGTTTCTTTGAAATTTTGATTCGTTTCGACTTCAGTTTAGATATAAATAAATTATGAATACTTTTAACCAAATTAATGTTCAATTTAATTTTCAATACGGTCGAGATTTGTCTAAATTGAATACTTTTACACAAAACTAGCAAGTAGCTCATCATTTTCCAAAGACGAGAAAAATTCATAGAAATTGAACAATCTCTGAAGATTTGACTTGAACAATCCCAGTTCGTTAGTTTATATGAAAGAATCAAACAAAAATTGTTGCATATTGATCCATTTTGTCATGTACTCAGGTGAAAAAGATGAAGAGCCATAATTGCCCATGAATGTACAACAAGTTTCATCTCCAATTCGATTCTCCTAGCAAAGAAAGTAGCATCTGCTTGTATCATCTAGCAGATCCATAATTGGACAGGGGGACAACATAAGATGCAACTTGATGATACTCAGAGTTTGATAATGGTGAAATCGTTTGTTTTATCCCCATGCCATGGAACAAGCATAGTTGACCACCAGTTTACCATCAATCCCAAAGTTCTGCAATTACCAACAAACCAGCACAAACTTAAGCAATGTTGGTATTAGGCTGGTAAACATAAAACGTTTTCTTCCAGAAAAGCAGTGCAAAGAGAAGAAGGCCCGGTAATAGGAAAAAAACAGAAAGATTCATCGGGGTTTAAAGATCAAACAAAAGCCAGGGTTAAAAGATAACAGATGTCAGGATGTAGAACTACTTTCAGAAGCATATTACCAAATACAAACTATTGAATAAGTGCAGAGAAAGCCAATGGAAAAGGAAGTACTTACGTTGTAGAGATCAATTACTGATTCATCGGGGTTTGGAGAGAAAGCGCTGTTTACATAGACAAACTTACAGTGAAGAGATATCAGTGAAAGATTCAATGTAACAAATGATAAACAGAAAAGTGGGGATGTTGATTAATGATCACCAATGAGTCAGAGTGAAGCTGCCGTCCTAGAAAGTCAATCACTTTGGCAAACTTGTCAGTCCCTGAAATCTGAGGATACAAAAGCAGAGAAACAATATTAACCATATCAAAGAAACATCTCAACAAAAAAGATCAAAAACTATTACAAAGCTAATGATGCATCAGAGATATGATGTTGCCTACTCAATCCGGAGACAATGAAAATGAACATTCCCTATCAAACAACAAAACCCAATGAAGAATAAACTGGAAGGTTTCTCCTAAATTGAGTCTCATGATCAAACACACACATTTATGGTATCAACTAAAAATCTCAGCATCAGTTAAAATGCTTAAAAATCATTCAACCGAAGATTTGAAAAGTTGTATCTCGCTAGTGGAAGGTTTGAATAAACATAAGAGCCCTAATTTCAACTCAGATTAAAAATTTGGTAATTCGCCAAGGAAGGAATGATTGATTACGAAAGAAACTACCTTGAATTTAGATTGCTTCAGTATTGGAGCACCTCCGGTAGCTCTTAGATGAACAACAACTGTGACGAAAATAAGAAGAAAGAAAATAAAAAAAATAGATACGATCAAATCGGAGCCGTAAAAGAGCAAACATCACAAATTCTCATCAGATTGAAAACCATCTTTAGTAGGTGGATTGAGTATACAAGCCAGTAATCAAATACAAGAGAGTCTTATGGAAAAAAACATCGTCGGCGAATCAATGGCTCACTTTTCCGAACGGAGCTCGGAGATTCGGTCGCCATTGTTGGGATTTTTCTCGACAGAGAATAATGAGAGAAGTTGGTAAAAACGACATGCCTAGCTGCGTTTTCTTTTTCCTTTTGCAAAATGAATGCAGATCAAATTGGGCTTAAATTGTTTGGATATTTAAGCCCAACTTAGTTTGAAGCCCATATTATATCGAGTTTGGTGTTGGTAAAAGAAACACCAAGGACTGCGTCTCTCAAGTTTTGCAGAATTCGTCATTCATCTACTACAAGATAGATATTAGATACAAAAAGGACAGAGAAGAGAACGCGAGAGAGGCAGAGTTGGAGTTAACAAGAGAGTTTGTCGCAACAGGCGAAGGAGAAACGAGAGAAATTACAAGTGTTTTGATGATACACACTAATCAATGTTCAGATTGTATTGTATCTACACAAGAAAAAGCAGGAAGCGCGAAGAGCGAAGAGACAGATCTCTTTCTTCTTCTCCATTATTACTCCACCTAATGCTGTTTTTAAAAAATGTCAAACCACGAATTTATAAGTAAGCCAAACATTTTTTGAAAAAAAAATATGTAATTGATGTTGTACTTCTTACCTCTGGCACCTCTCACAATTGAAGCAGAGGCAATATTAGTATTCAATCATTTTGGCACATGCAAATTAAGACAAGTAAAAACTTACTGTTGCCCTATCAAACTGAGGATAGTACACGATGTAGCTTGACAAGGAGTCAGGGTTAATTTTCTGCTCATCCCAGTTAAAGAAGATGAGGAGCACTGTGGCTCTGTCTTCAGAGATAGAGAGGCGAGAGGAAAGCCTCTTGATGATGATTTCAGGCTCAGTGAGATTATGATCCATCTGCAAACACATGAAGGTTATTATATATTCAATCCACAAATTACGGATCTCTTCATCTACCAAGCGAGTTACGGATCTTCAGATGAATAAGACAATTCAGATGAGTAAGACAATCGAATGAAAGCGAACCATAATTCAATTACAAGAATCAACGCAAAAAAAATAAAAAAAATAAAGAATTTAGGTATACAGACTCTGGTCCTAAACAAGATGGTATCATTCTTAAAGATTCAATCCACAAATTACGGGTCTCCTCATCTACCAAGCGAATTACGGATCTTCGGATGAGGAAGACGATCGAGTTCCACAATCGAATGCAAGAGAATCAACGCAGAAAAATGATTTAGGTATCGCGAGATGACACACAAGATTAGCCATCTATTCAAGAAATTGAATTCGATTTCAATGATTTTCGGAAGATTCAACAACGAATCTTAGAATGATTAAGAAGACTAAATAAAGAGTTACTAGATTCCAGAAAACTCACCGACGTCTCGTAGACGATGATGTTCAGAGAGGAGAGGGAAAAGAAGGAGCTCGATCCGAAGAGCAAAATAAAAAGTGGTAAATGAAAGGACCAAGAAACTTGCTTATATAGGGTCATCGGCAAAATATAAGAGGGCGGCAAATATATTTTAATTGGACACAGCACGAGAGAATACGAAGAAATTAGGTTCTCGTTGTTTATCCGGGGAACGAATCTCAGTAGCGCATACCTTATTGTTAACTTACTGCTTTCTCATATCTCCTCAATTTTATCAGTTTAGTTTCAGGTTTTAATAATTTGCTTTTTTTTTTTTTGCTATGCTTCTTTATTATTGTTTTTATTATTTCATGCTTCTTTATTTTATAAGTTTCCTGTAAATATAAACTGCGGAAATAATTGTTTTGAAAATATACATTTACAATTATTTTTTTGTAAGAAATTAAAATTTCGGTTTTTCTTTTTATTATGATTGTTTGTTGCTATAAGAAAAATTTATTTATCTTATTACACTTTTAATTAGATTTTCAAGGTGGTCATCGGTATCACTAAACGGCAATATTTCCTGAAATAATTCGATTTACAAATTCCAATGACCGCTATTTGGAAAAACTCAATGACTTACGATATGGCAAGGCATTTAGCTAGTCTGAGGCGACCATGGAATTTGGAGACTAGTTTGTCGATTACTGTAGGAAGAGTAGCTCCTGGGTTGAGCAGTTGCTCAGTAAGCCATGCATGCATTTCGTAAATTTTATCTCTCCATTTTGATGGGGGGACATTCTCGAAGGAGAAGCCGCCTTGCGGTTCAACATGGTTTCTTGGATTCCAATCCGGTGGAGGATAAGGTCTTAGAGGTTCTCGTCTATCTTCAGATACATCTCCTCTGTCACTTTCCATGTCTTCTTCTACTGTTGGTTCCGCCATCATGAAGTTTGGAATTAGGGCATCCTCATCTGAACTATCTTGTGGTATTTCAAGCATCTCCGCCAAACTTTGCTGCTCGGAAGCTTTTTCTTGCTTTGCTACTTTCTCGAGGAAAGCAGAGATTGGGTTGTTGGCGTATTCCACCATGAACTGTGCTTCATTCTTCTCAGGTGAAATAGGCTTTGAGGTGTCTGGCATGGAAACTTTGGAGCTTTTCTCTCTATGGGAACAAGTGGATGTTTTTTTGTAATAAGTTGTTCCTTAACCCTTGTTGGTAAGAAAGAGGATGAACCGAAATGGCTTGGGTCATGAGAGAAAGAGAGGGGTTGTGTTTGGACCATCGAAGGTGGAGCATAAATTGGATATGGTGTGAAGAGATCATATGGCATTTGGGTTTGGGTTTTGGGCTGGTTTTGTAAGGATTGTAATTGGGCTTTGAGAGATTTTAGTTCTGACTCTTTTTGGTATATGACAGGGGAGGTCATGGAAACAGTAGTTGCCAGGTGCATGAGTTCGTGATGGAGAGAGGATATCCTTTTATTTATTTATTTAATGGAAAAGTCCAAAATCGATACCTTTTTGTCGATTTGGCTCAAGAGATGGTTCTGGACCATATCCTTTTCCGACTGCCAGTTCAGAGTAGCCTATGCTGCACTGATCTGTTTCATCGATCTGTCTAGATTTTTGGTGTTCGGTTTCTGATCTTCCATGAGTGCTTTATGTTGCATTCTTCGAATTCCCTTGTTGGAAATGTTGGTTTTTGAGAGGACGAAGGACCAAACATGTAACACATTCGAACATCTTCTTGATCAAGAGTTATTGGAGTTGATTTGTTTGAATACAAGACATAGTATTCAAAAAAATTTCCAGAAGGTTCTCCGAGGAGGCCGACTTCTGGATCTCCATACTCGTATCGTTCTTTGAGTATTTGTTGCGATGATTTCTTTTTTCTCTTTCTTTGACTTGGAGTTTGTTCTTCGTCTGAGCTGTCCATTAAGCACGCATGACAATCACAGAGCTCGATGAAAGCCGAACTCATCATGATCGATTGTAAGCATGAAAATCAAGTCCTCGTCTCGAAACCGAGATCGGTCCATCTAATCCCGATCGACGACGGTTCGAGATCGGTAAAGGAAAGAACAACATGCGATTACCGACCTGCAACATGCCGAGCTCATCGGTATCGACCCGTCGTAATCAGAACCCACTTCTGGGATTCGCGGAACTTTATCGAAAATACGGAAAAGGAAGACTAATTAGTTTTCTAATCCGGGATTCCCGGAACTTTTCCCGGATTCGAGGAATATGTCTAAGCCGACGAAGAGGCTTATAAATAAGGAAGTTCCGACTACATTTTTGGGGAGAGAAATTTGCAATACATTTTTAGAGAGAGAAAGTGAGAGCTCGAAATCCGATATCGACCTCATTATCGATTTCAGAATATTTTTGTAAACTCCGACGAGTTGGATTTAATAAAAAAAACGAGATCCCGATCGATCTTTCAATTCTTTTTATCCTTGTGTGATTTGCTACATATGTTTTCCCAATTTATGGAGCGCCCGTGATTTGCAGTTGGATTTGCATGTTTTGGTAGATTTGTGGATCTTCAATCGCTATGTTGAAATTTGGGTAGAGTGTGACAAATACCATGCCTGCGTTTAAGGTTGTTTGGATAGTTGCTATGCAAACATATTGGTACTCTCTGTATCTGGTGTCGAGTAGAGCGACTTTTGCCACTACGGGTAGACCTTTTCTTCCATAAAGGGTTAGCGTCAGGCGTATTGTTCCATAGTGAAGGTGGGTATAGCCATGAGTTCTCCATTGATGAATCATCCCTTTGTTGAAGCGGATAGAGATCATCTGCTCAGTTTCTGTTGCTGGAACCAAGTGTTGCTCCATTTGTGAGGCTAGGACGAGCTCTCTTGCAGCATGTTTGTTGGGACCAAACACCTGTTTAATGACTCTTGGGAAAGTGGATGATGGTTTTGTGAAGGCTTTATATTTGTTGAGTAAGGGTAATTGGGTAATAGGGACTTTGCTATCTTCACTTACATATTCTATTTCATAGAGATAGTCTATTTTACTAGCGTTTGATTTTCTGAAGGAAGGGGAGTTTGTCAAAAAAGATGTACTTTCCATGGTGTGTAATGAGACCAGAGACCAAGACAGAATGCCTTATTTCTTACCTATCCCTTAGAGTAATATTGAACCATGAGTTGTTTCTTTTTACATGCGGTGCTGAGAGAAAATTCGTGAGGTGTTTCTGCTATTTAACCGAGGCAATACTTTCTTTGTTCGGAGCCTCAAGGTACCTTAAGCATTACAACCTCATGGATTTTTCTCTATATTCTTCTTCTTTTAGCTTAGTTGGATTTCTGGTGTGGAGGATACACTAGGTGGCAACCACATAGCATACTTTCCGTACTAGCTTATGAATGAAAACAACTTATGGGAATAGTACCCCTTAGGACTGCCATGGCTCTGATACCAAATTTACAAACACATATATAGTAGGTACAACCACGAAGGAGGTTTATCAGGATCAAATAGGTATTTTTACAAAGGGGGAACCTTTTATTTTAAAGAACACTCAGAGATTACAAGGACTCTTAAACTCTCTCAAACTTCTCTTACTCACTTCGCTTGGTTTATGCTTCACCCAAGCTCCCTTATTTATAGTACAAGATCTAAGGAATATCTCATGGAGTATTCCATAAGATAATTTACAACTTATTTTACATAGTCATTATTACACAACTTATTCAACACTCTCATAATTATACATCTTATTCAACACTCTCATAATTATTATTCCCCCTGTCTCCAAAAGAGAGATGGATTCCATCTTATCCGAAGTTTGAGTCCGTGTCGTCTTCATCGCTGTCAGAAACGATTTCTGTCACTGTCAAAAACGATTTCTGTCACTGTCAGAAACGATTTCTGTCACTGTCAGAAACGATTTCTGTCACTGTCAGAAACGATTTCTGTCACTGTCAGAAACGATTTCTGTCACTGTCAGAAACGATTTCTGTCACATAGATTTTATGGCCCGGAATATACCTTTTGATTTTATACTTTTTTCCCTCAACCTTGTAAATTGGGTGGTCAGGGTTATCTTATGGCCACACGTACTGCTCATGGAAGCTTGTCAATATCTGTCGCATTTCTTCAACAAAGTCTGATGAGTATGCTTCGATGTTGTGCAAGTTTGCTGTGTGTGGACAGAAAAGCCTGGAATCGATTTGGATTCTTCTGTGTGATTGAGTTCTGCCATCTTGCTTGTTCTTTGGTGGAAGTTGCTTTTGTCAAAAGCATTATCATTGTAGCTTGTCTAGATTTGAGCTTCATATTTTCTCTGAATTATTACGCCATCTTCCTTTTGGTCTTGCTCCGTAATTATTTTGAACGTGATGAGAATTGCCATTGCTTCTTGTGCGCGAATATTTTCTTGCCACCATGTCACGTCATGGAACAGTGTGAGATATTTGTACAACAACTTGTAGTGCGGTTTTCTCCTTGTCATAATGCACTTTGCCAAGTACTGAAGTAGTCGACTTTTGTCAACGAGTACTCCAATGGTATACAGATCTGCTTGGTACCACAGTAGGAAATATGTTTCTTCTGGAAATTTACCATAATGATTTGGGTTCAAGTCTATGGTAGTAAGGAAAAGATATACCGGATGGTAGGGCAGCCTGAGGAGTGGTCCTTGATCCAGACCATATATGTGGATGTAGAGTTTCAGGAATCCATGGAGTGTGTCGACTCCTTGGTAGACCAGAGCAGTGTCTAGGATTTTTTCTTGTATTCCTTGTGGCAATCTTGCAATCATCTTTCTTAAGAACTCCACTGTCGAGTTTTCTGGATTAAGGGTGTATATCATTGGGATGACCGTCGAGATTTGTCGTTGGGTTCTGGATAAGAAATCTGGGAGGAAGTTTTCTTTGCCTTTGATGTGTTTTACGTCAAACTTCCATTGTGAGAACCAACTTACCCATCTGAGTAATTGTGCTTGTGGCAGGATTTTTTGCTTGAACTGGATCATTTTTGGAAATGAGGACATGTCCATTTCTATAAGGAAATGTTTATCGACAAGATGGAACACGAACTTCTCAATTCCTCTTTTGACTGCATGTATCTCTTTGTAGGTAGAGTGGTAGTGCTTCTCGCTGTCTTTGAAAGCGCCACTTTTGTACCCGAAAATGTTTTGCTTTCCCTTTTTTTCTTCTTCTAAGAGAACTGCTCCGCAGTAGCAATCACTTGCGTCTGTTTGCAGAATCCTTTTTCCTTTGGACGGAATTTTCAATGTTGGGAGGGTCTTCTAGATTCTTTTAAGCTCTTTCATTGCTTCTGTGCACTTTTCGTTCCATGGAGGAATATCTTTCTTTAGATGTGTCGAGAGGACTGACATGTATTTTGCTAGGCCATGGATGAAATCCGCCATATAATTGACAATCCCTATAAACTGTTGGACTTGTTTAAAGGAGAGCCCTTCATCCGGAAACTCATCGAGCTGGGTTGTAATGTGAGGTTGAAGATGATATTGTCCCTTTGAAATATGCATGCCAAGGAAGTCGATTTCTGTTTCTCCAACAACCATCTTCCTTTCGGAAAGCATGATTCCATACTGTTGCACGATACTGTGGAATTTCGCCAGTAGTCGGGTGTGGGAGTCTATATCTGGAGAAAACAGGAGAAGGTCATCGATGTATACCAGTGCATTTGGGAGGATTGGCTCGAATATCTTGGTCATGGCCTTTTGGAACAGTGAAGGGGCCACCTTTAACCCAAATGACATTACTTTCCAATGATAGTGCCGATCTGGTATGCAAAATCATGTTTTGGGCCTGTCTTCTGGTTTGATTCCTAGCTGCCAAAATCCCGCCTTTAGGTCAAACTTGGAGAAAACTTTTGCTTGTGGGAGTCGCTGGAATATGACTTCCCATTTTGGCAAAGGAAATTTGTCATCAGCAAGAAAGTGGTTGAGTGGTTGGTAATTGATGACTAGCCTCAATTTTCCCCGAACTTGTTCTGCCCTTTTGTTGACGTAGAATGCTTCGCATGCCCATGGTGAACTAGTTTTTTCAATGAGATCCTCCTTCTGGAGTTGGATTGATATCTTTGTTTTTCAATGAGATCCTCCTTCTGGAGTTGGATTTTTCAAGCGCAAGAGTGTAGTGATTTGGATTCATCCCTGGGTGGCTTGCCTTAGTTGGATTGATATCTTCGTTTTTCTTGAAAGGTAACGATATGAAGAAATCTGGGTTTTTCCAAAGGGGTGAGGAACATTTCGTGAGGAATTCTGAGTGGGAGGTGGCACAAGAGGTTTTGGTAATCTCATCTCTAATATGGTTTAGGATTTCCATAGGATAGAGATGGGAGACTGTTGTCCAAGGTAGTAGGTGGTTTTTGTGTTTAAGGCCTTTGGGGTGCCATGAAACTCTTTTGAGGCTGTGTAGGATATCAAATCCAAGTATAAAGTCTTTTCCAAGGAGATTATACCCATATACTTTAGATTTAACCATGTATCCCGGAGAGAGTTAGATATGGATAGGCTTACTGATGAGGGAGATGTGGAATATCTGGCCATTTGCAGCTTTGAATGCGACTGGGTGGTTCCCAGTGGGATGATGGGAGTATATCCGGCTTGATGATGGAAGATGCGGCTCCCGTATCAAAATAGTCTATCACCGGTATGGGTTTATCATATTTAGTAGGAAATATGTAAATCTTGGCATTTGGAGATGGTTAGGATAGATATGCCAATTCTTTTGACTCTTCTACTTTGCATGCGTCAAGTGTGTAGAAGTCAAAAAGTATGAACCTATCGTCGCTGTCTTCTTCTTCGGTGTCAGATTCCTCAGAGGATCCTTCTTCTTGTTCAATTGCCATTGCAAGAATCGTATCATCAGTTGGTTCGTCATCAAGAGAGAATATGGACTCGATGTCTGAATCATCGATGTTTTCAATCTGGGCTAGATATCCAAGGAGGTTATCTCTCTTCTTCTTGTTTGGGCACTGCTTCGCATAGTGTCCTTTTTTCTTGCAGATGTAGCACATGTCTGATTTCTTGAAACCTCTTTGTTTCATTTTCCTAAAGAATTTCCACTTCTTTTTGCTGGATAACTGAGGATATCTCTTTTGCCATTTGCTTCTAAATTTCTTCTCCTTTTTGTAACTTGTGGAGCATCCACACTTCTTTTCTTTACATTTGATGGAGAGTTCAGTACGATCACATGCTTTTCCGGGGAGCTTTCCTTGTTCTTGCAGTTGTTTGAAGAACTTTTGGTGATTGCATAATTTTTCAGGAGCTGCGAGCGACATCTGGTATATCTCTCCAAACGAGGCTTGATGAAGAGCCATGTTTTTTAGGGATAACATCCGAGAAGTCTCATGTCCAAGAGGTTCTGGAAGAGAGTTTAAGTATGTCTGCTTGAGGTTGACGTCGTCTATCCCATTTAAGGCGTAGAATCTCTTCGACATCCTTTCATAGCGCTTTTCTAGGTCTTTTCTCTCGAAAGAGCAGCATCTCATGCTAAGGTACTATTCTCTTGCTTGGACTGTATAGTGATCCCATGTGCCAAGAAATTCATTGTGGATATATCCAATCAAAGCGTCGACTGTCGGAAACTGGCGTATTTGTACCTAAAAAAAAACTCAAATATTTTTTCTTTGTTAAAAAAAACTCAAATTTTGTATTCTTTGCTAAAAAAAACAAGGACTAACTTATTTTGAAGCATCGTATCTCTATAATATTATTTAAGAAGATATTTTTGAAAATGAACTTTGTTTTGTAAGTTATTACATGAAATGCCATTATAAATAAGAAAATATAATTGAAATAGGAAATGATATAATTGTCTTTTAAAATTATTGATAAGAATATGAAAAATATTTATTTCCCATTAAAGAGGTTATTTACTATTTTGTTTCTTTATTATTATGATATTATTAAATAATAATCAATCCATACATATTCGAAAAAAATATATATTCAAAATCTTGCAATATTTTTCACTATAATTATTATAAAATATTTTACTAATTTTATAAAGAGTTAGATACGAGAAAATTGATTTTTTTAAGAGTTTGTGGGGTGACCACAAAAATCATAGTTATTAAGCGGTGCATATTAGAGTTATGTTTTCAAGATTATAGGTTTTTGCGGATTAGCCCGAATAATATTTTAGTTTATTGCAAAACGAGTTAAGTAGATAGATTGGTCCGTGTTGATAGTTCTATCTATAATCATTAGTTAAACATATTTTAAAATACAGATAAAAACAATTTTCTTAAATTTTAAAACAATTTTTAAACAAAATTATCCCGAGCTTTGAATCCTAGTTTGCTTCCAAGTTAGAGGGCAAACAGATAGAAAGTGAAAGCTGAAGCAAAAAGCTTCAAGACTGAAGAAGAAGATAAAAAAAAAACTTTCACTTTATTTTTGCTAAATGAAATCGTTTTGGTTGATAGAAATTAATCCAGTTACATCAATTTTAATGATCTAGAACAAAGGGGACCAAAATAATAGTAGAGACTACTAAACAAGGAACTGCGATGTATCCAAATGTAACCAACTATAACTAGAGTGGTACACACAATCTCTCGGATCCCAAATATGTTCCTTATAAAAAACTTGGAAATCCCGGTACCTGCCTCCGGATGCTTGGAAAACAATCTGCATCTAGATGTCCTGATTTTATAATCCGGATGTTGTCCCGATTCTGACAGAAGTGGGACCAAATTCTCGAGGTAAGGAGATATAACACAAGTGTATAAGGAGAGACAACGAATCTCATTTGTCTCTGGGTAATATTTGAACAACCTATTGTTATTGGAATAGAAGACAAGATTCCCTAGCTTAGAAACCGCCACCGGCGTGAACCTCAAATACCCCCACCTTGACTCCGGCAACATAGCTAAACTTATGGAGTACGTCTTGCTCCATATTTCTTCTTCTGCATTCATGCTACATATCTCTAGTATCCATTCAGGCAGAATTCTTGATTTTGATATGGCTAGACGGTCCTCAAGGTTCACTATCTGGGTTTCCCGGGTGACCCACGTAGCCGGAACTGAGACGTTATGGAACTCTTCCTTGTGAAGATCCAAGGCTAGTATTTTGTAACCCTTCCCAATGTGTAACTTCCCCATGAATAACCAGTAGATCGATCCATTCACACACACCGGTTTCCTTCCCACATCGATCACATAAGGAGGTATCCTCAGTTTNCGATAACTTCGTATAATGTATGCTATACGAAGTTATTACGTTTTTTTTTTCTAAAAAAAAAAATTTTTAAAAATTTCTTCGACCCATCTATATGCAAAAATCAAAATATCATCTATAATAGATTACCGTTTCTAAATCGGGAGGACAGTGGATCCGGTCCGGAAGGGAATCGCCGGAGTTGTCCGGTCGAGGGGTTCAAAACGTTGATCCTATCTGGTTCGTGGATGCAGACCAAACCATCGCAAGTCATCGAGGGTCGTGCAGCGTCGCAGTGCAGATAGACGATCTCTTCATCCCCTTCGAACAGCGATTCGGAGAGGAGACTCGGCCGATCGCCGCAGTCGCAGTTGTAAGCAGCCAGAATTTTACGGCTCTTTTGAACATTCATACGCCTCTCCGTGAACCTCTCCGATTCCATGATTGATCTCCATTGTTTTGAGACGCTTTTGAATTTGAGGATTGATTTCAAGGGCAGTCGAAGAAAAATTTCCAGAAGATCGGGAACTATGTAGATCAAATTAGGGTTTTTTTCTTCTTCCCCCATCTTTGGTGCCTGCTTTTTGTTTTGTGTGTGTGTGGTTCTGAGAAACTCTCGAACATATCAAGGAAACTCAAAAGTTCGGTGTCCGATTTGTCCGGGTGGATTGGACAAAATCTTACCGAATTAAACTGAACAAAAGTTCGGTGTCCGGATGAAACTGCTGAGTGACTAATCGCTATTTCAAAGAGAAGGGGGGACATTTTTATTTAGGAAAAGGATTTACTAGTGGGGAACCAAACCCACCAAACAAATTTTTCGGTTTTGAGCTGCAAACCGATCAACTATTTTTCAAATTAGTTTTGGTTTTTGGTTAGGTTTGGTTTGGCATCTCTTAACCAATTGTTTTTTAAAAAAATATCCGAACGGGGATTTTTAAATATCCTAATTGATTTCTCTCAAAAGCGCCGTCGATTTGCTCTAAAATTCCGAAAAAACGAATATACCAAATTTCTTTAAAAATCGATGTTTTCAAAACCGATCTAAATAATCGGATTACATCTTTCTCAAAACCAGGGACGAACCTACTTAGAGGGGTGAAGCGTCACATGACACTCTTTTTTTTTAATTAAGTAGTTTTGGTTTAGAAAACTACATAATTGACGGTAAATGTGGTTGTTTTTTCTACATTTGACTCAAATAACGTTGGTTTAACTCTTTAAGTGACACCATATATTTATACATTTTTTTAGTTGTTTTCTTATAATATTTATCCATGTTATATTATGCATTCGATAAAAAATATATATGGGTCCGTCACTGCTCAAAACCTGAACCGAACAAACAAACTTTTGGTGTATGTGATGTCTCGGCGACGAACCGTGGATCGTGGTTATAAAACAAGGTTTCGCTATACAATATAAATTAGACATCCTTTTCTTTTTCTTTTCGGTCGTAAATTAGACTCGATCTAATGTTAAAGCATTATGCCAAATTAGACTCTAATGCCCAAATCGACTCAACAAAAGACCAATGAGCATATGTCCGGATCATACCAGAAGGTTTAGACCGTTTATTGTAAACACATTATCATATTTTACAGAATTGATTGTGGACCAAAAGATATGAAGGTCGATTTACCTAAAATCAATTTGTGTGGTCTATTTGAAGTGTACCATAACTACTTCGTGTATTCTTTCAACAGTTTGGTAGCTCTATCGATCTGGGTCCAAAAACCAAGGAAGGAACCGTTACACCAACAGTTTGGTCTATTTTGAAACTGTTACATAATTTCCTTACGAATATTTTTTTTTATTGACTTACGAATGCTTAATGAACGAACAGATAGTAATTAAGATATTTGTAGGGAATTCTACATTTTTAATGAAAAACTCAATGGAACATTGCATACTCATGACATAAGTTGCTTAAAGGCAAACTATTTAATAAAATAATACTCTAAATTATAATCCCAAATTAAGACGCGACTATCTCGTTGGAGCTATAATATATTGGGCCTTCTAGGCCCATCTAGGCCCATAATGTAAATCGATGTAATTAAGTTTAGGTTAAATATGTGTTGTTATGTACACAGGTTAGGTAGATTCTAAGAGCTTTCTTAGATCAATAAGAAAGCTCTTCCACAACTTATGTAGCTTCTTGACATGGTATCTCCTAAAGTACTACAAGGTTTTGCTGCTTCTCGATCTAGGGATCTTAGATTTCCGTTAAGAGATCTCACTACTCTTTCTCTATTCTCTCGATTTTTGACATAACTTTCATTTCTCTCTAAGATGAATTTTTCTTTGCGATGGGTGAAAAAAGCAACACAACCATCGTCTCCACGACTGTTGAGAACGGCAGTGAAACTCGTCGTACGATCTCACCTTATGATCTGACTTCCGGTGACAATCCAAGTACTCTGATCTCCAAGCCGTTGTTGCGTGGTCCCAACTACGATGAATGAGCCACAAATCTTCGTTTGGCGCTTAAGGTGAGGAAGAAATTTGGGTTTGCTGACGGCTCTATTCCGCAGCCTACTAAAACTTCCCCCGATTTTGAAGATTGGACAACAAATAATGCTCTTGTTGTCTCTTGGATGAAACTCACGATTGATGAGAATCTGTCTACTTCGATGTCTCATCTCGATGACTCTCATAAGCTTTGGACACACATTAAAAAATGCTTCGGTGTGAAGAACGGGCAATGTGGTCAACGTCTCAAGGCAGAATTGGCACATGTCGACAAAAGGGTCTCGCGATCGAAGCGTATTTTGGAAAGCTCACTCAATTGTGGAAAAATCTGGCTGACTACCAAAAAGCCAAGACAATGGAGGAAATTTGAAAGGAACGGTGAGGAAGATAAACTACATCAATTCCTCATGGGCCTAGATGAAACGGAGAACGGAGTTGTGAAATCAGCGCTTCTTTCTCGAGTTCCACTGCCATCTCTGATGGTGTGAGCTTTGCTGCTCATGCTCAACATCCGCGAAATCATAACATAGGAGGTTCTGTTACTTGTACAACTTGTGGTTGAAAAGGTCACGTTGTTGAAAATTATTTTCGTTTGATTGGATTTCCTCTGTGGTGGGGAGAAAAAGGTCGCAGAAACTCAGGGACCAATGCATCTCGCGGAAATCCACTTCCAAATGGTGCTGGTCGAGGTATGATTTCTGATTCTAAATTCCAGTTACACGAAACTCTCGGAATTTGATTCACCGGTGGTCGGGCGTTCTCCTCGTCGCCAACGAAATTTCCAGAAGCTTCCTCTCTTTCTTTCTCGTTTTCTCGATGACTTCATCTCCATTGTTTTAATTTTTTTGCAACGTTAATTTTCCCCAAATTAACAAACGACGTCGTTTTGGCTTAATGATTCGTGAAACTAAGTCTAAAACGACGCTGTTTTGGCTCGAACGATAAATCCTTGACCAAATATCAAACCAGACCAAATCGTTGTGCCACATGTCAGCCACGTCACTAACTGTTGACGGTGAAACTCACACCGTTTACGGTTTTGATTGAATTGACCGAATTTCAGAAAGTCATGTAGGAAATTCAAATTATTAAGTAGTTGATGTTGTTTTTAGCATGGCTCAATACCTCGTATATGAATAATCATGAGTCGAATACTTTGGAAAATAGGCTAAAAACCCAGTTCATCTCGTGGTCTGTATTGATATACACCAATGTTTTTTTTTTAAATAGATATACACCAATGTTCAAAGCAGGAAGCGAAGAGCAAAGAGAAATATGTCTTTTTTGTTCCCCATGATTACTCCGCCTAATATTGTTTTTCAAAAAATGTCAAACGACGAATTATTAGTAAGTCAAACATTTTTGAAAAAAAAGTATATAATAGATGTTATACTGACCTATGGCACCTCTGATAAGTGAAGCAGATGCAAAACTCATAATCCTTTTTAAAAGGCTCTCCTCTTACAGTAAAAGTATTTATCGATAAATGACAATTGTAATTCATTTAATTATTAGATTAACAGATAATAATTTTAGACATGTTAAGACTCCCAGTCAAAGAAGACGTGTACTTGGAGAGTTTATAGAATGACCAAATACATGAGATTTTCTAAAACTATAACATTGATAAAATTTAGTATATAAAATCACACAATCATTCTATAGTTAGATGTTATCTGCTGGTTAAACAAACAAAAACTTAGTGTTTTATCTCATTTAGATATTCACATGGTGAGAGAGACTAGACATATATAGAAAACAAGACGATGACATTGACCCATTTGAGATAGAGAAATCGTTATCCTTATAAAGTAATGTCGATTAATTATGATTATAGGGATGGTCCATAAATGGAAAGAAGACAAGCTTGTGCATCGTGCCTGGGCACCGAGAATTAAAGATTTGGAAGTTAGGTTGGTTTATGACAGATCCAGAGGCAATAGTGATATGTTGATCTTCTCTACAGTCATTTTCTTGGTCTCCATCCATGTGATTGTATTCGTCGTGCTCGTTATCATTAAATCGTCGCAGTTGGAAAAAGCGAGTCACATATTATTACGTGACTATGTCTCTAACAAAATTGTAACAAAAAAATTAAGACCAAATCTAAATAACAAACGCAACGCGGATAGCTCATTTGGTTAACAATGTATTTTTTTTGCTCCAAAATTCTAATTTACGATGGAGATAGTTTTTTTTATGCTTTAACAAGTATTATCAAGTACAAACTAGTCTAAGATCAAAGAATATTATAGATATATAGGTTCGAACCTTTTTGTTAACAAAAAAAATATACAAATAACAATCAATTCATGACGGTCAAATATTTATGATATTGTTGAGAAGTTCATTACTTTGGATTTTTATATTGCAATTTCAACAATAGGTGGTCATATTATGTTTTAAATAGCAAAAGTGTTCAATTTTTTTTTTACATTTCGAAGATTAGTTTTAAGATTCGATCCAAGATTCCAGATTTTTTTTTTTTAAAAACTAATAAGAATGACTAACTACAATTTACATGGACTTTCAATCTAAAATCAATTGGTAACAACTAGATTGGTCCATGTGTTTTGTATATTTTTTTTTTTGACGTATCCATGTGTTTTATGCTAACTTTCAATATGACATTTTAGTAACATGACGACAAACCTCGCAAAAAATGAACGGAAGAGAGAGTTATACAGCCCCATTTCATGGATATTCAGACAAATAGAAGAAACCACGACAATAATCTTCTTGGGATCAACCAAAAACATTCTTCTTTTTTTATTTTTTTGGGGGTCTAGCTTCCAACATTCTCTCTCTTTTGCTTTCCTTCTCGTGTTCTATCCAATAAATAAAATAACTTCAGAAGAAAATTAGCCTAAAACAAGAATAAAACCAAGATGTGTATGAAGTATGAACTGATCGACCTAAATTATTTTTTAATTCTCAGCCCGCAAACTGTAGAATATATATCATTTGTGCATTTCATCAATATTTACTGCTTAATTTATATATTTGTACATAATACATTTTGAGAGTAAATAAAGACAAACTCTAATTATTGAATGTCACATGTTTTAAAATGTCAAAAACAAAAAATGAATATTTTTTCTTATTTAAAAACGGTGTATTAATTAAAAAAATGTTGTTGGCATCGTAACTTTTAAAAATAAAATAAAGGTGCACAGTGTGTGCCTACTTTTTGCTATTCCAGTGTGGTCCACATCTGATGTGGAGTGGAAGATTTTTTATAGGGATCAGAAAAAATAACCGAGTTTAACACGTGCGCACGTGTGAGAGAGTTACAGACACCCGTCACGTGCGGGCTAGAATTATACCCACTCGTTTCCGGCCCAAACCTATCTTTCTCTGTTTGCCCGCCACGTGTCCTCTTCATTGGTCCATCGCTCTGATTTCCTCCAAACGTTATAATTTACCCAATTTTCTGAAGTTAATTAACATTTTTTTTTTCTATTAAATAGTAAAAGGTTGATGCAATAATTTTACCAACCATAAAGATAGATATTCAAACAGAGAAAATACAACATCAATATAGTGAGCTTTCTTTGAAATTATATTTGCAGCTTAATTACGCTCCCGATTGACATGATTTAAAAACTAAGGTGGAAGTTTTTGAATCCAGTGACGAATATCAACCAGAATATTACCTATCTTTGTATTATCCAGTACTTTATTAATGAAGTTTGTCAGTTCCAAGTTATCACTTTCAAACTATACATTTTTCCATCCTTGAGTCCATACTGTTTGATCATGTGAAGGAACCTATTTCTTCTTCTTGGAGAGGGAATTGTACCTGGTTGAGCTTAGCATTCCATGCAATAATAAAATTACCTACATTTTTTTTATATATAATTTTTAGCCTTTTTAAGGGAATTTATGTTATGCTCATCTTTTTTTGTTTTAATAAAAAAACCAATATCCCATATATATCTATACTAGGACTTAACTTGGGTAATTTTTTATAAGAAATTGTTTTGAAATTTAAGAAAAATTAATTTTATTTGAATTTAATAATATGTTTAACTCATGATTATAGATAGAGTTGTCAAACGGAATCATTTGTCTATTTAACCAATTTTATAGTGGACTAAAATATTATTCGGGTTAACCCGCAAAATTTATAATCTTGAAAACATAACTCTAATATGCATTGTTTAATGACTCTAGTTTTGTGGTTAGTTCACGAACTCTTAAAAAAATTAATTTTTTGTGTTTAACTTTTTATTAAATTATCAAAATATTTTTCAAATTTTATTTTGATATATATTCAAATAA
>PKMM01048745.1:731539-916602 GCA_002933915.1 Eutrema heterophyllum | reverse complement strand
TAATGGTATAATATGTAATAACTTACAAAACAAATTCATTTTCAAAAATGTCTTCAGAGATGAAATTTGTGACTGTTGTCTTTGTGACAACCGCTTCGTGTGATTAGTTTATAGTTTTTTTATTCCGTATTTTAGTGTATCCTATGATTTCAACAACAAGTTTGTTTTTGCACATCTCCTTTTCGATCGGAAAAATCTCAGTTGTACCGTGTTTATAGCTTATTTATGAGAATTGTTGTCGTGCTGCCTTCAAAAGTATGAGAAGTCCGTCTATCATTGTGTTGCGGAAATGCTTTTATCTGGCGTCTCTTCATGAGTGGTGTTCTTTTATCACGATGACATTTTCTTTCTATGGTGTAAAGTGGCAAGGTGTATTAGGATCTCTCGTGGAAACGTAAAAAAAGGCTAAATCTGGTGTATTTTAGTTTTATGAGACCTTGTAATTCTCTTCTTTGGATTTTGTTTTTCTCTTATTTAGTTAAGAGTTATGAGGATAGAACTTTTGGTTTTGGTTTATTTTCCTCGTATAAGATCTAGAATTCAATTGCTTTGCCGAAAAAAAAAATCTATAATTTGCTTTAGATGCTTAATTTTTAGTGGAATTTGTATGTTTATATGGGTTGCGTATTGCAGTTCAAGTTTGTTCGTTGGTGCTTAGAATGGGCTTCACCGAAACTAATTATTCCGGAACAAAATTGACAAAGGCAATTAAAGAAGGACACTTATCTTAATTTTTGACCTTATGATATCGCTAATCTATATTATTAAAACAGAGACACTTTTTGTATTCAAACAAAGATTTCATCGTATTAGGCTATTTTTTGTGGATAACTAGTTATCATTTGTCAAACAAGTCAATTTAGTACAATATTAATAAAAAAAAATATTTTAATTTATATTTAAAAATAATTCCAAAAATACAAATTTTAATTTAGATTAGTTTGGATTTCCTTAAATATAGGTTAGATTAATTATCTAAAATCACAAAACCAGTTTTTATTAGGACAATTCTACAAAATAGCACCAAAAAAACTTAAATTTCAATAATTTAGCACACAAGGGTGAAAATCCCAAAACTAGCATTCATTAAAAGGGAAAAATATTCATTACCCTTGAACAAATATAAACACGCGATTAAAGAAAAAAAGAAATTGTCGTCATTTTCATCGTTTGTCACCGACAACAAACCCTTCTTCAGAAATCGGAATAGTCGCCGGAGATAATCACCATCGGAAGCTTATCATCGCCGATAAATAGAAATCTACATCTCCTCGGTACTAACTAAAAAAAATATTTCGATAGATTTCTACCCAAAAAGATCCAATTTTGATGGTTTATACCCATTTAGAATTTGTGTTCGTCTGGGTGATTACCCTCTCATCTATCAATCCTCTCTGCTTATCTAATTGTACTGTGTATTTTTGGGAATTTGCCTTTTCATTAACTGAAATTTTTACAATCTGCAGCTGATTGTGGTGATTATTCCAATTTTGGGGTTGGGAGCTTTTCTATGGTGGGCACAACGAGATCGTGAATTTACACTAACATGATTTTTAACGTATTTAGGAAAGCTTTCCGAAATGAACAAAAACAGATTTAGGAACATATATAACGTATTTCGAAAAGTCTTCCGAAATGAACAAAAACAGAAAACGATATTTCCTGTTGATGCGTAAATGAAGCATCAAAACAAATGTGTTATTGTTTTGGATACACAAAGAAATAAGAGAAAGATACAAATGATGAAAACTAATCCTTTTTTGAAAAAGAACAGTATTTAGGAACATATATAACGTATTTCGGAAAGTCTTCCGAAATGAACAAAAACTAAAAACTAAAAAAAAAATGATATTTCCTGTTGATTTTCATGCATAAATGAAGCATCATAAAAAATGTGTTGTTGTTTTGTCTACACAAAGAAATAAAAAAAGATATAAATGATGAAAACTGATCTTTTCTTGGAAATGAATCGTATTTAGGAACATATATAACGTATTTCAGAAAGTCTTCCGAAATGAACAAAAACAAAAAATGATATTTTCTGTTGATTTCCATGCGTAAATGAAGTATCAAAACAAATGTGTTGTTGTTTTGGATACACAAAGAAATAAGAGAAAGATACAAATGATGAAAACTGATCATTTCTTGAAAAAGAACAGTATTTAGGAACATATATAACGTATTTCGGAAAGTCTTCCGAAATGAACAAAAACTGAAAACTATAAAAAACGATATTTCATGTTGATTTCCATGCGTAAATGAAGCATCAGAACAAATGTGTTGTTGTTTTGTCTACACAAAGAAATAAAGAAATATACAAATGATGAAAACTGATCCTTTCTTGAAAATGAATCGTATTTAGGAACATATATAACGTATTTCGGAAAGTCTTCAGAAATGAACAAAAACAGAAAACGATATTTCATGTTGATTTACATGCGTTAATGAAGCATCAGAACAAATGTGTTATTGTTTTGGATACACAAAGAAATAAGAGAAAGATACAAAATGATGAAAATGGATCCTCTCTTGAAAATGAACAGTATTTAGGAACATATATAACGTATTTCGGAAAGTCTTCCGAAATGAACAAAAACAGAAAATGATATTTCCGGTTGATTTCCATGCGTTAATGAAGCATCAGAACAAATGTGTTATTGTTTTGGATACACAAAGAAATAAGAGAAAGATACAAATGATGAAAACTGATACTTTCTTGAAAATGAACAATATTTAGGAACATATATAACGTATTTCGGAAAGTCTTCCGAAATGAACAAAAACAGAAAACAGATAATGAAATCTAGAAGAGCTCAATTGAAGAACGCATATAGTTCAATAATCTCAAACTCATAGCCAAAAATAGGAGCAAAAGAACATACAAGCTGTAGAACATGAGTAGAAAGCAACCGTAGTAGAAACTTGCAATCTGAACTTGTTTGAGATATCAAATCCTTAAGGGGAATTTTTTGTTTTAGAATAAAATGTTATTCTCTGAACAGCTTGGAACAACAGAGACCATATCTAATGACGAAGCTATCTCAGCAACACTGCATAGGTGATGCCACCGACTCAACTATAAAATAAGGTTCCATTGTTCCATTCAAGGCCGTAGGTGATGCCACCGACTCCGGGATGATACGAAATTACGACCTCGCAGAATCTGATCTGAGATGATTATGACCTCGCCGTTTCTGATCGAAGATGATTAAGAAGATGATCGGAGATGATTAACAAGATGATCGGAGATGATAGATGATGATTGTTGATGATTGGTGATGAGCGAGAGATATCGACGATGATTGATGAGATCCGGGAAAGAATGACAAATTCTGGGTAAATTTCTTATTTTTTTATTTTTAATTAGTGGGAATATGGGTAAAATTGTCTTTTGCCTCTTTAATGAATGCTAAAAATGGGGTTTTTTTATTAGGGTGCTACTTTGGTCAGAAAGTTTTCAAAAATTGCTATTTTGAACAATTTCTCTTTTTATTATATCTTTACAAAAATAATAAACCGGATATTAATTTATATTTAATCTAAATATTCAAATTTAAATAATATTCTCATAATAACGGAGATGATAAACGATATATTATTGTATATTTTTATTATAATAAATCAGCATAAAATTTTAAATATTTGAAATTAGTATATATATATATTATATATTATACGGTAATATGAACGGACGGGTTAGAATTATGTTTTTATAATCGCAGTCATTTTCGGAAAAATATGAACGGCGGGTTAGAATTATGTTTTTATAATCACGGTCATATTTAATACTATACAAAATTTAATCTACAAAAACAAACTATATCTAAACATAAAAATAAATCTTTGTCACTTATTAGCAAAATTATATCTATAAAAACAAATTACATCTAAATACACAAAAAAAAAATTATATTACAAAATTTGATTAAAACAAAATAATTCTCGTGCACCTGCCTGGGTTAGAATCTAGTGTGTCGTTAAAGAAATCCGCTCTCACTAAATTGCCGGTACGGGAAAGGCTATTGGTTTTTCTTTGTATTTTCTGTAAGATCTCTTGTTTGATGTAATTCATGATTCCAAATTAATACCAATAAAACGAAGTGTTGATATATATATCAGCATTTAATATATCAGCATCTATTATTATACGCTTAAATGTCGAATTTAACGCAAATTTATTAATTATCATAACTAGTAGATACATACGTACACACGTAAGATGGCTTTTTGTGCTAAATTTCACATAAGATGGTTAGAGAGTGTCCGACCAGGGCCACCACCATGTACCATTTTACGACGACATGTACACGTCCGTGCACACTCACGAACAGAGAGTGAGTTACTATATATCGAATTAAATATACATATGGTGGATTGAGTAGTGTGTGTTGTGTGTGATTTGAAATGGAGTAAACCCTAGCTAGAATTAATACATAGAAATAGCTGGTAGTGCATGCGAATGACGAGTTGTGCATGGTTGGTATTGGACATTGTATGCCCCTTAATTATTCTTTTATCTTTATAACATCTGTACAATTTTATATAATAAGATATAGCTAGCTGTCCAAATGCTTTTATTGATTTGTATGACCACGACGAAACTTCTTCGTTCAACACGTACACACTCGTGTATTCTATGTATTGGTACTCTATTATTTGAAACGAAATCGATATTGAAGAAGACTCACCTCATTTAAATAAAACTCGAATTTCAGTCTATAAGATAGTGCTTTCAAATATGTCCTAAAATAAACGATTCTTTTTTGTCAAATTCGTTTTTACCGCCATTTTGGTTTATATAGAAAAGTAATTACTTGTTTAATTGGTTAGATTTGATTGTTGGACTTGGAGTCAAACTTTGGAAATTAATTGGCTAAATCAGCACGTTACTCTCATGATTATATTTTCACTTTTCACAACCCCCCACTTCACCCACCACGAATAGGGGACAAATCCACATATGTTATACTTACCGACGTAAGTATCCGTTTATACACTGACTCACTAATATTTTCATTTATAAGTGTTTAATCAATTCAAAGTGGAATATATTTGATTCTCTCTATAGACTCTTTTATTTAGTCGAATAAACTTCCATTTATATATATATATTATGAATAACAGTTGAAGTACATTATTCTTTTTATCAATCAAAACCCTTCTCATGTACTATTTGATATATCTTTTTTTTTAAAACTTTTTTCTAATTGAAGCTATTAAAGGATTGATTCTCGATTATGCGGGAATTGCAAGCTACTGATAAGAAAACAACCGTTTTATTAAAGTGATTTAAAACAAACGAAAATAAAATAAAAGTGGAAAAATGGGTCCGTACTATAATGTATGTGATCTTTCCTTTGTATGGGATTTTTTTTTCTTGGCTACGCAACTTTTGACCACATAGCCATATTAGCCTTTTTTTAAGGTTTTGTGTAGGCAATAATATAGTTGTTTTATACTTTACTAAATACATAATTTTGAAGCTAATTAGCATTTGTGTTAGCTTTAATAGCTTATCATAATGCTATGATTCGGTGGTCCAATCTTGGTAGTTGCTACTTTGTACCAAATTCATTTTTGTCATGTTTTTTTTTTAACATGACTTATAACGTTAGATGTGTGGATTCTTTCTCGTTCCATCAACGGAGTCAAATCGAAGGTTGTCAAGCTGACATACGTACGTAAAATATGAATAATACATGATTCGTTATTTGAAAATAGTGTTTTGAATTGAAACTTTTACTATTCTAGAATCTATATTTGCATGTCGATTTTGCGTTACAACATATCAAATTTTATTTTCCATCATTATAACAGAATTGTGTATACTCGATATCGATATATATGGAAGAATACTACGTTCATGATCATCATGTGGTTTAATCATCGATGAAATGATATAGTGGAAAGAAAGCTAGCGTGTACTTACATTCGAGACTTATAATGCATATAATCCAACATTACAATCTTAAGCCATGCTTAGAGCAAGACAAGCTAATCCAATCAAATTCAGACAAAAAAAAAAAAAAGTACTCGATAAAGAATCAAATATTGGATACTATTGTCCATGACATTTGAGACCAAGTCCCTTTCACTTTTTTCCGCCCATCTTATGGATCATTATTAGTAGCATCAAATCAAATCTTTTACTTTTGGTTAATTAATTTCCTTTTTGTTTCTACTCAATCCTCTTCTTATAATTTTAAATTTTACACAACAAAAAAGAGAGAACAAATAACAGAGGAAGAGACGAAGAAAAGGCAACGACTCTTTGCTGTTCTAATTGGTGACGAAAATCTTGGTTTCCTCTTTTGGTTTTTTTTTCTTCCTTTTTTTGTCAGAGATCAAAGATTTTGGAATTCTCGCAATAAAGATTAGTTAAACCTTAGTTCAAACAGATTAGTTAAACCTCACAGTAATTAGATAGCTAATTAATAAGCTGCTTAGTTATGACCAAAATATACCAAGTTTAGGATGATTAACATAGATAGTTTTTTTTTTCTTTCTTAAAGGTCTTACTTTATTCATCTTTAACATAGATAGATAGTTTTATACACAAGTTACTTAAGATAGGAGAATTTAATAAAGGAAAAAAAAACCGTTTTAGAAAACGGTAAAACATAATAGCCTCAAGAGGAAAAAAAGACCGTATTAAATTTTCTAAAACTAATCACCCACCAACCACTTAATTAACTATTGATAATTTATTATACAACTAAACCAGTAGCAATGGCTCGATTCTTATTATCCAGACGAGTGGTCTCGTAGACTGGTAACTCTTCTTGATACCTCTCGATCCCAATCGCCGAAAGATTCTCCAATTCGAATAGATCGGAGCTCGCGTAACTCGCCGCATCGTCGTCGTCGTCTTCAACGTTGGTGACATCGTCGCACGTTGTCACGGCCAAATGATCCTTGTTGTTCTTCTGGTAAGTTCTGATAAGATCCTTGGCCGCTTCGATAACGCGGCGATTCTCCTCCTCCATGAGGTGGCGGTCGCGTTTGGCGTCGGTGTTGTTCCCGTACAGTTTGTTATTGTAACCGTAAGGGATGTGGATGGAGGAATCTTCGTCGAGGATGACATTGACTGGGCAGAACCGTACGGACCTTTTCGATTTCCCGCTAGAAGACGGAGTTTTGCTCAGGCAAGACCTGGAGAAAGAAGACGTGGAGGAGGAGGATACCGCCGATTGTGGCTCCGCCGCGGCGGTGCTGATTTTCTTGGGCTTCCTAGGGTTACTAGCGGCGTTGGTGAAAAGCGAGTTGAGGAAAGTGGCGAGTCGTCCGCCGGGAGAGATCGGGTGTTTGACTTTTTTCAAATCGGTGTAGATCTTCAACGCCTTTGACTTGGTTCTCAAAAAGCTACCGAGCTCTTGGTTACTGTTAGGTTTCTGTACGTTGCCGGAGTGGTCGACGGATGTTCGAATCGGCTTCGGTTGACGGGAGGAGGCGGAGGATTTGTAGAAGGAATCGGATTCAGAAGAGGAAAATCCGGTAGAATCAGAGGAGCTGGAGTTGGAGTATCTGAGAAAAACGGAGTCGGGGTTGGTCTTCCTGGATCTCTCGAAATCAGAGGCGATCGAGCGGCGGTGAAAGACGAGTTTGTCTGGAGAAATTTCACGATCTTCGTGGAGAGACGTGTTACAGTGTTGCTGCTTCTTATTCCTCGTGGATTTGACGGTAGGGGAATCGTCAATGGAGCGGTAGATTTGGTCGAGGAGAGTGGAGGAGAAGGAAGGGTGACGGCAGTGATTTCTAGATGATGAAATTGGTTTTTCCCAAGTCTCCATCTCTGAAGGATGGAATGGAGGATGAGAGAGAGAGGAAGAAGAAGGAGGGGTGTCTTTTAAAAGAGGATGGAGGAGGGAGGCAGACAACGGGTAATCATTGCCACGTGTCTTTCTCGACAGCTTATGGACTCTGCCTCTGCCCACAAACACCAATTATTATTATTTTTATTTTATAAAAAGTGTCCATATTTTGCATAATTTTGAACAAATATTTAATTTTAAATTTATTTGTTTAATGTATTAATAAATGGTAATATAAAATTTTTAGTAGTTTTTTAATATGTGTAAAATGTGTCAAAATGACAGTGTTTGTGAAACATATTTGGTATTTTATTTACCACCTCTATTTTACATGGAAAATATATTTTATATTCTCACAAAATTAATTTTTGGTAGATTAATAGAGATAAATTTATAAAAAAATCTTTAACCCGTGCAAATAGAACTAGTTCTCATAATTCTATCGGTGCTAAAAAAAAAAAAAAAAAAAAAATCCAGTATCCAAAGTCTTAAAACGAAAAAAGACTGTCTCGATTGCTATCTTTTGCTATTTTTTTCGTTACTATGGTGACAGTATTATAGGTATTCTAATTTTTGTCGGAAAAAAAAAATAGGTATTCTAATTTTTTTTTTTTTCTTTTTAACGGCAAGGTCGTTTAAATTTTAAAATATGATGTATTTTCTTTCGTCATGAATCAAAATGGTTAGGTTTAAGAATTTGTCTTGGAATTATGGGATATCACTGCTGGGTTACAGAGAAACTTAGCCTTTGTTTTTCATTTATGTGTTCCCTACTTATAAAGTAAAAGATTAAAGTTGTTCCTTCCTCATCATAAGTCTCATTTGTTTTTCATTTTATATGTATTTTTTTTAAGTACTATAACAAAAATCTGTGATTTATTACAGCAAACCCAATATTGATACTTGGGTCCATTACACTTTTTTCCCTATTTGTTTTCTAAACTTCTAGTGTCTAATACTAGCTAGTACTGCAAAACTACATTGTCTAAATAAAATATTCAAACACATTTTTCTTATTTATTGATTACACATCATTATTTATAATTCATAAACACTTCTGGGGATTTTCAGACAGAAAAAACTATTAGAGAAATATATTGTTATAAATAAATAAAACCACTGTAGTTTCTGATTGTTTTTCTGAGTTCAAGAAACACTTTGATATATTAAAAGGTTTGAGTTCAATGTTAAAAAAAAAAGGTTTGAGAAACTCTAAACCGAAAAGAAGGGTTGCGAAAGACACGTCTAATCAGAGAAGAGGCTTTGAGAGACGATCTCGAGTTTAAAATAAAAAGACAATCCCTCGTGGTTCGGGTCATTATGGAGTACGTAGATGATGAACAAAGATTTGGTGCTTTCGTACGTAAGCTCGTGATCGGACGTATAAAGGAGAGACACCCTTAGGAATCAAGCTTAACCTATATATGACTATGTGTCTCTATTTTGGTATAAAAGGAACATGCATCTAAGTTTAAGGTGGCAATACAAGTGGGACTAAAAGTCATGTTGAGAGCAAAAAGCAAAGCGATTCGGGCGAGATATACCAAAGTGCTTATATGAACACGTAAAATATATTGTGCTTTCAATTTTTTATTTTTAAACTGTAAACAGAGTTTCAAACAAATCTATAAAAAAACTTTAAACTCTAGCTACAAACACAAAACCCATATCTCATTCTCAAAATGTGAAGACATACAGATCGGATTAATAAAAGAAATTTACTAAATTCCACTGAATTAGTCAAACATCGAAAAAAACGAAACTAGAAGAAAAAAATTGACCCAGGGAATCTAAGCGTAGTAGATTAATACGGAATATACAAATAATAAATTCGAGGGAAATTAGTCAAAAAAGTTGAAGAAAGAAAATAGGAGATAAGAAAAAAAAACGCGATGGAGGTTATGGAAAACCCTATACGAAAACTATAGGCTTAGCTTTATAAATCAGAAGCAAAAATAAGAAGCAATGTTGTGTTTGTGAATTGTGTAAAGAATGGTTAAAAGAAAGGACTTTTTGAGGATGAAGGAACAGTCAAGTAATGCGGCTAAAGAGGCTCCATCACTTATGAACCTAACACCCGAACCGTTTTAAACACTCAGACTAATTAAAGCTCAATTCGTTTTTGTTTAGTTTAGTCTAATGTATCTAATTATCCATAAAGTGGTAACGTCGAGGACTTTTGTGATAATGGTTATATAGTGTTTTGACATTATGAAATATTCAAACTCAAATTCTCTGATAGAATAGTTAAAATTGCGTTAAAAAGACTATTTTAACAGATGTCATAAGAATAACAAACTTTCACGTGATATTAATTTGTGTTAATTAACGATATTTAGGGTCTTTAACTAAATAAAATAAAACATGCTAAGTAGATTATTATGTTATTTTCACAAAAGACGTACGTTAAATTTTTGCCACGAAATTGCTAAGCAGGGGCAAAACAGCAGGGAGCCAACAGTATAATGGAAATGATTAGACAAAGACAGCGGGATTAAGACAAGATCACCATCTGATTAACAAATTCAGGCATTATTAGCAAGTAGAGACGATTTTTAATTATGACGAATTACTGTAAACGTCACTTTCTTTTACCATGTACGTACAAGTGACCCAACACTGTTTATAATATCGATTATCGTATTTATTTAGAAGAGTTATTATTAAACAAAATAACATATTATTTATTTAAATGAATTTTCAATCATATATATATTTGTTTTTACTTATATCATGATGAGTTACATTTATGTTAAAATCTATACCTTGTCTTTTCCGGTTTCCCCCATAAGGATCCTTTATATCTTTAGACGTTACAAAAAGGATCCTTTATTTTTACAGCTTGATTTTAACTTTGAATCATTGACTGTAATAAAATTATCTCTCCTTATATATATATATATATTAAAAAACTTATATGTTGTCTATTTTAATCAAAGAGTTATTAAGTTTATCTATCCAATCCCCTCTTAATTACTGCCTCTTAATTACTGCTTAACGATTTGCCTTATTTGAGAGAAAATTAGGCTTGTTTATTGAATAGTTTTAAGAAGTGCTATACTATATCAATCAATTTTCTATATCTTATAACAGTCACTTCATAGATAAAATGGTTATTTTTATAGATACGACCTTCGGCGCTTACAATTGGTAAATATTTCACCAGGTGTAAGATTCGATCAATTGATAAAAACAATGGTTATAACAAACATATATTAGGCTTTGCCAATAATTTTAAAGAAAAAATAATAATATTAAGATGTGATGTGTTTTGTAGGAATGTAGAAAGGTATTTAGATTAATTAGTCTCCCACATGCAATGATATGTAAAGCTAATTACTTATACGGTTAGCTAACGGAAAGCACTTTTTGATCATATAAATATAAATATTAGTGACTTTTTAGCCGCAAAATATTTTTAGTTATCTCATTAATTAATTTAATTGTGATTTTAAGAGAAAAATCCTTTTAAAATACAAATATTAAAATGATGCCAATAATACATAAGCATGCGGTACGTATTTATACTGCTCTTTTTTGTGTGTGGTGAACTTAATTATATAAGATAGAATATAGATCTAATTTTTCAGTTGTATATCGTAAATATCCCTTGGCGTAACTTTGATTTTGAGATATATGTATGTTTCGAATAATCTAACTGGATATGCGAGAGAGAAGAATGCATGTTCAAAAAGTTAATGGTGCTCATTTGCAAAATGATCACTCCCGTGGGCTAAGGAAAACTCCATTTTCTTTCTATATATTCTAATGTCACCAATCAATAGTTAAAATATGAAATGTTAAACAAAAAAANTATATATATACTAAATGATGCAAAGTGAAATCAAAACTAATGAAAATATGAGTTAGAAACGTGTAAAAATCATGAATATCAGTAGTTCATATTTTAAAAAAAAACATAGAGAAGATCTATTCCCATAGGCCATAACAGCTTCTTACGTATATTTGATGTAATTTTTCTTTTCTTAAAACGCATTCTATAAGCTATTAAAAGAGCGAGAGACAACTAATTAGAAAACTCAATTCATATAATAAACAACAGTATAGCAGGGATTCCACGCATGTGTGGATATGATAGACAGAAGAAAAACAAAAGATTCCGATCACAACATAATTTGAGTTGGTGCATGCATAGCAAAAGCGGATTCCTTTAAAATCAGATAGCTAGAGAGCACACACGCTCCAACTCTTCAAGAGAAACGTTTTGATATTAATATTTTGCTCAAACAGACCAATCAAAGAGAAAAAGAAATACTTACCATACATGTTGTTGGTGTATGTGTGTCTATAAATCACTCCACTATCTGTGATTTGACATGTCATGTTGACAATTGCAAACAACGTTTCCAACCTTTTTATTCTAGGAAAAACATTTTTTTTTTGGAAAAAAAAGGGGAAAAACAATTTCTAACATTACAATTACGTCTCAACAAATTTTATATGATTTGTTGGGAGATTTTTTATTTTTATTTTAATTCAACTAACAAGTCTTTAATTAACCAAAGTGGTAGGAGTTAGCCCGAAGCCAATTATGGGACCTTTTGACTTGTTAGAACAAATAAATAAAATTGTCAGTTCTTCTTAATTTCTTATAGTTTTCTAGGAGAACAGGGTCAAGGAGAGCCAAATTTACTCATCATTTCTCCTTCTTACATGCGGATTATCCAACTGATGAACCCTAAGCCTCTACTCTAATTCTCCTCAAACCATTTCAGTAAAGTTTCATTTTTACAGAATATAATTAAAAATTCCGGCTCTAACAAACGTTTCAGCGAATCTCAAGCCAATCTTTGCTTTTGTGTGGTAGCTAGTATTAATAATATTGAGTGAACTCAACAATGAAGACCACGTTTAATTAACCATAGACTGGTCAAAATGAAACAAAAAGAGTATTAGTTACCTCCAAATCATGGAGTTCAAGAAATTGATAGAGAGTAATCATTTCTCAATAAGGTAGGACTTGGGAGATAATGAAGCTTCGGCCTATTAAATCAGAGGAGCAAGCAAAATCCGTACAAATTAGGCTCTAAGTAAAGAAGTTTCCCCCTTGATTTAGACCCACCTCCCAGACTAAGTATTTAGTTCTGTAATAATGTCAACAAAACGATCAATTAGATTCTGTTGTTATGATGACATAGTGTGCAATGACACCTAAAAAACAAAAGTAATCAAGGAGCTAATCAAAACCTATGGGCTTAGCTTCAACAAGTTCTCTAATATTAAGAATATCTCTTTTATATTCTAAAGGCTAGAGGACAGCTAGGTCGAGCTCAACAACTAATGATTCTCTATCAATAATTTAATAAGGAATGCAAATAAATTGAGAGAGAAGACATAACTCAAAGAAGAACATCCAACAACTAAACAAATCTCTCAATTCTGTTTATATATACTTGTAGAACTTTGACAATGGGAAACGATAGTAGCAAGCAACAATGTTTAAGTGACAGGCACACTTAAACACTATCACATGCATTGTACTTGTAGAGTTCTTTGGCTTGAAAGAAACTAGAAAAGATGATTATGCATTACAAGTCTTTCCCTTCGAAAAATGTAATTGGATAAACCCAAAATAATTCATTAAGAACATAAAAAAATACCTACAGCTCAAATATCAAACCAATCATGATGTAGGTTTTTTTAAAGAAACCACAGCCGAAATTGTTTTTTTCCTTTTTTCTTGTGCTGTGTAAAGCAGAATTTTCACAGCCCAATTTTAAGGGATGTGGCTTTTTTTTCTCTCCTCTCCACATTTTATAAAATTCTACAGCCAAAATTTGACAGCAATAAAATCTACAGCCACAACCAAAAAACTTACAGCCAGTATAAGTACATGCGATCATGATTGTTCGGATAGTTCGGGTCGGTTAAGCAGTTTGGTTTGTCCGGATTGAGAAAATTTATGCCGAACAAAAGAGTAAAACTAATCCCTCTTTATAAATGTCAAATGAAAAAGGAAAAGAAAAGATCTGCTAACGACCACCAACTATGAAAGCACGTGCATTATCTGAAACCAAAGCAAAGTTATTTCCATCGATGTGTAGTTTTTTTCCAAGTAAGACATTCAAAAGTGTTGTTTTGCTGTGTCAGATTCCTCTAGAGAGCATCATCACAAGTATTGCTGTTGTATCCGAGCTCTGTTCTGCTCCCACCACAATCTTGCATTCGTTTCCCCAAACCTCTCTCGGCTACAACAACAATGAAAATGTTGTTTGAGTGGTGTGAAAGTGCTTGCTTTTACAATATTTTTTCTAGGAACAAGAAAAGTAAATGGTTTTTACCTGAATCGAACACGTCTAAGCTCGCGAGTACCATCTGGTAAAGATCTGATTGTGATGTAAACACCGGATTCGTCTTGTTCCACCCATTCTGTTTCAATGTCACTTGCATTACTTACAGAGAGCTCCCCTGAATGATCTGCTTCTTCTTCTTCTTCTTCCCTTGATGAGCTACTTCTTGCTGACCCATCAACCGATGATGTCTCGGTTTTGGTCCCACTTATGCTAGAGAGTTTTGGCGTCGTAGCAAGTCCAGATGAATCATGGTATCGAACTTGTGTTTGTGTTGTTGGTTGGTGAGCGAGTGAGCCAGAGGAACCATAGCTTTTTCCTCGAGGGCATTCTTTGTTTAGAGGTGGAGTTGCAGGACTGTTCTTGGTTCGCGAGCTCTGGTATACAAATAAAAACTAGTTAGACCTCAAAGAATCATAAAAATGGATTTATGCGTTCAGATGTGAAAATAAGATATACCCCATCTTCGGATCTAGGATGAGTTGGAAGCGGGACGATCTGCTGATTAAACTGCTGCACATTATATAATTCCATGACCTTGTCGAAATTCTCTGCCCACCACTTTTGAGCTTGCCATTTATCGAACATTTCACGGCTGCAAGCAATAGAAATTTGGGGAATCAACAAACTAGGTGCCGAATTAAGCATATACAATACAAAACACCATGACTATAACAACCAAGTGAACAGTGTTAGGTTCAACTGAAAAATTCAGGATTTGCTGTAATCGTCAATAAATTCTAGAGAAATTGATTCTTGTGACTGTGAGCCAAAGTGTCCCTCTTTGATGAGGCCACGAAGAAAGTTAGTTAGATCATGCTGCTCTCATAGATGTCCCATCTACAAAATGAATTTACTAAAACTCACCAAACGCTTCCACACACAACTGTTCTTGGGGAATCCATTTAAGATCGGATTCGACTACCGAAATATAAATCCACCTCTCAAAAACCTTTCTTGGCAAAAGGATGTACAGGTTCTCACAATTACAACCAATGTTTGGGGACCACTTCAAATAGATTCAAGAAAAATGCAAGTTTCCAAAACATAAACCTCTCACAAAATAACATCTTTAATACCAACTGTACTTCTCATAGATTGTCCCCAAGAAACACACATCTCTCTATTTCAAAAATCAAATCAAAAACATAATGGATTAAGGTCATTTCAGTTGAGTATCCCAACTTTTATTTTGTGAAAATGCTACAAAGCACAGATAAATTACCTGAACCGAATCCGCTTGAGATCATTCCCTCCCTCAGGCAATGATACAAATGTGATGAGGACACCAGGCTCCACTTGAGCAACCCATTCTTTGGGCTCATCTTCTTCCTCCATGAACACTGTGGACTCTGTCCTGCCACTCATGGATTCAGGTGTTCCCTCTCCACTCAAAAGCCCTTTCAACCTTGACTCCATTTCCTTCCCCAGAATCTTCGGTGTTGAGCTTCCGCTTCCCGCTCTCTTGTACGCATATTGGAACCTCCCAGAAGCTGATGCAGCATCCGAATCCGCGTAGTTTCGGTTCTGATTCCGGTTTGACGACCCCGAACATGGTTTGCAGCTTTTGTAAGCACCTGATGCTTTTACTGCCATGTCTTTTATCTGAAGATTCACATACAAGAATCACGTGATTTATGACAAAATTGAGTACACAAAGAAAATAAAACCTGAAAGTCACAGACTAAATTTGGCTTCTAGAAGGAAGAAAACCACTTTTCTCATTTCGTTGAAAGATCAGAAACCAAACAGTAGGCACATAATTTGATTTGTTAATTTGTTCTCAGCTCCCAAACAGAAACCAACAAGACTCAAAATGGTCCTGTCTCGGAGTTTCTTTCCTTTTTCCATATGTGTGTTTCCAGAAAAAAAAACAAACAGCTCGTGAAAGTGACACAGATAAAGAAGAATTTTATCTACTTGTGACGTCAGGGACTTAATCGCCTGCTTAGACCTGGGTGTTCCGAGAACTCTGTCATCTTCTTCTTCTTCTTTAGATCCGCCATTGTTGGTGTTTAGCTGCTTCGAACAAGCTATGCACGTGAGCATCTCGCTCTCTCTCTCTCTCTCTCTCTCTCTCTCTCTCTCTCCTTCTCTCTCACCCTCCACGAAGTTTCAAATTCGACCTGAGAATTAAGCCGGAAAATATAAGGAACCCAAATCACTTTCTCAAATCTAAAAACTTTTCAGAAAAAGACTCGCAATGATTTGTACCTTTATGCGACAGTAGTTGCGCACTGCACCTCTAACCACAATATATACACTCGCAAGTCGCTAAATTCGATAGCTTTCTCTGCCACAGAGATTTCAGATATAAAACTCCTGTATCGCCACCATTGAAGAGGTCAAAATGACGGCAGGCGAAGGAGGAGAACCGTTAGGGCACAGGATCTGCAGATCAGACCAATAAACGATTCCGCATTAAAACTCTCTGGGTCCGTTCTTTGCGGCTTGAAGCTCTTGACAGAGAGATTGAGTGAGAGAGACTCTCTTAACACTTTCTGAAATCCGAAGCCGAATTCAGAAGTAAAATGCAAAAAAAAAGCTACGAATTTTGGTGAGAGAGAGAGCGAAAGAGAGGAACTTTGAGATCGTCGGACACTGCGAAAGTTAGCGCACAAGTGGTGTGTATTGTGTTCCTACTTCCCTAAATAAAGCTCTCTTCCATTCTTTTTTTAACTATTGGCCATTTTCAGATTCGTTTTTTAACTTTAATATTTGTGGATTAATACATTTTTTTTTTTTGGATCAAAAATTGTGGATTAATACTAAACCCAAAAACACACAGATTTCTAATCGGTAACCATCCAACATAATAGTTCTACAGCTTTATTGCAACTTTATATCCGAATTTTGTCAAGTTTTGTGATTCATGTATGTTTGCTTCCTCCTTAACGTCTATCTATATGTTTAGTTTTTTTATATTATTTTTTCACTGTAAATTGTGCAGTTTTATAATTAAAAGCTTGATTTTCAATGGTCTTGTTATTTTATAATTTTACAATTATAATACAAAATTATAAAATTCATCAAGTACGCAGGCATAATTAATTGAAAACTAATTGTTCTGCTTGGAAATGTGGAAGAAATCGGACAAAATAAATTTTCAAAGTATATTCTCTTTCTTTTTTCCTTTATTTGTTTCCTCTCTTAATTTGTTTTCGTTGCTCTCTTTTTATTTTTCCGTTTCTTTCCTTTTTTAAAGTACGATATTCAGCAAAGAATAAAATGATTAGCTTTTTAGGTTTATTTATAGTAGAAATATAATTATGAAGCCGTGCAAAATATCCACGGCGTGATCAGAGATTGACACGTGCATTATTGAATGATTCTGGCTGTCGATTTTGCACAGAAGAAAAGAGAAAGGAAAAATGAAACCAACAAGAAAAACAAAAACTAATCTAATTTTTTTTTTTTTTTGATAATTTAGGTAATCCGGGTCAACGGAATCCGCAAACGCCGAATCTGGCATCAGGTTTGTTAGACCTATCCGGACTGGATCCACGGCTATGAGCGTCGACTAATCCCGAAACCAAAGGACCATGTAAATATCCCTAGTAGTCCAACAAGCATGTGTTTGTTTCCAAATATAATTTTAGCTGTTTCACAGCTCGAACCCGAAAAGTCTGCCAATCAAGCATTTGAGTCCCCAAATCCCACTACCCCATAGCACGATCGCTGGGTTTTAATCTAATTTGTTATATGTCAATTTTCTCAGTTACGAGTAGTTCAAAAATTTAAATGTTCGACATAAGTTACTATTTATCATCCATAATTCAAATTCATTCAACATTAATAGGCAAGTGGTAGTTTAATTTGTTTCCAAAAAAAACAATATTAGTCGTTTAAATTAATTGCATTCAAATGATATGCAAAACCAGAAAAAGGAATACATACGAGTGTATGCGTATGTATATATGTCAGATGGTCACAGGAGCGCCGTGAAGCAACGGGCGAGAATTAACTACACTGGAATTTGTTACCATTCACCATTTTAAAATTTGAAAATTAATATTTTAGTCTTTCTCTTTATTTTATTTCTTTCTCTCTTTTTTTTTTACTAAGACACCTAAAAGATAATACTTATTCGATTAGAAAAAAAGAAAAAAAGAAAAAAAAAATTACAATGAATGATCCGATCAGACTTTTGGGCTTGTGTATTTCTCTTTGTATATTTGGTGGACTAGGTTTTGCATCCACGCTATACGTAGGTATTATTTTAAATATTATTTTGATAAAAATTATATGCAAATAATTATATTTATTGAAAAGTTATTTTGTGTATAATGGTGATTCTAATAATATATATTAAAAATATTACAGTTTTAATCTCAGTAATTATATATAGTTTGTGAGGTTTCAACGGTTTTGTTTTGAATCTATATATGTCCTGTTTAAAAAACGTATTATATGATCGAACATTTATAAGTTAGTATACCAAAACTAACTAAAATTGTAACAAAATAATCAAATGCTATTTAATAAACATAGTATTGACACAAAAATAAAATATTATACACCAGTTCTTTAAATCAAGGAAATAAGTTTTTTTTTTTTTTTTATCATCTTCAGTTTCATCTTCGTTATATATGTTTTCTATGAAAACAACAAAAAAGTAATAAAATCAAAAGTTATTTTCTTTCCTTAACTAATTTAACCAATACAAATTTATGATTATCTACTAAATTGAAAAAAAAAACTAATAAACACAACTCTTGCTTTCACATTCATGACAACTTTAATTTTGAAACTAAGATAATAGATGAATATGAAATAAATTTTGAAACTAATTTAAAATCACAAAAGATCGACGATTTTTTGTCAGTTTTATCTTGAAGAGGTAAAGACCAAACTTTTGTCTGGTAGCTTATTGGTTGTGGTAACTTTTAAATGATTTTTCAATGATTGTACCTTACTTCTTCCAATCAGAGTGAATAAGTTTTTTTCCATCATATTCATTTTTCATTCTCGTTATATATGTTTTATATAAAAACAACAAAAAAACAAAAAGTCAAAAATTATCCTCCTTCCTTAGCTACTTTAATCAATACAAAATTTCAATTTAATCTACAAATCGGAAAAATGTAATAAACACAATTCTTGCTCTCGTATCAATGAAAAAATCAATTTTGAAACCAAAACAATATATGAATATGAATTGAACTTTGAAACAAATTTATAATAACAAAAAACCGACAAAGTAAATATATTTTTTGTAAACTTTACATTGAAGAGATAGAAGCCGAATTTTGTCTAGTGACATATTGGTTGTGGTAACTTTTCAATGATTTTTCGATGAGATCATAAACCTAAGCGATGAGGATTTAATTCTCATACTTAGGGGTCATTGCAAATAATATTGAAATAACAAACATTATTTTATATCTGAGAATATTGGTTTACACATAGTCATTTTTCCTTCATTATAGTCGTCTTTCTCAATCCATGAGTGAATTCTTTCTCATGCCGTTTTTTTTTTTTTAATTCCATCAGAGCATAACGTTGATCAAGAAGACAATTAAGTAGGCAAAATCAATACAACGTACATAAATTTTCAGAAAAATGAATAAGAAATAGAACAACTCAAAACAAAGAACTCTTACATTCATCTATGGCAATCCCAATCCGAATATGAAAATGTGATTTTTTTGATCTTTTATGCATTATCTATTCCATGCGATCGTGTGGAAAGTTTTTATGGACGTGTGGCAAAACTTTAAATGCTAATGTAGATTATAATTATTGGTTATTTAAAATCCTCTGTGGAAAGCCTTATAATCAAATAACTTCAATTTTTATAAGTAACATATATTTTTTATAGATAATAAATCATTTTTGTAACAAAAATTGTAATAAAATTATTTCATCATAATAAACAAATTGCTCTCTAAACGTGTCCGTATACACACATGTAAAGAGATTTTACGATTATATTTATTCTTAGTTATTTATATAATTGAGACCACTATTTTAAATTAAGAAATTTTCCTATACTAATATCATGTTGATTTTTTGTTGTTAATAGAAATTTTATACATAATTTCCTTATTTTTATATTTTTATTAATTATATTAGAATTTGAAAACTTTTTAAATCTTGAATGTTGATAAGAAACAATAAAATTGATTGTTTAAAAACTGATGTGGTCATACTTAAAGGCATATAGCATCAACATATTAATTTTTTATTTATCGTTTTATCATCAAGCAATATCAACTTAACAATTTAATGTTCAAATATATTTGAATTCAAAAAACTTACGTAGACAATTATTAGTGGTTGTTTAACATTCTATGTGAACATTTAATTATTGGTCGAAAACAAATTAATAAGCACAACTCTTGCTATGAGATTCATGACCAATTTAATTTGTAAGCAAGACAATATATGAATATGGAATGAATTTAATAGAATAAGAAACTAAGACATGATTTCCTTATTTTGTAAAACTCATTATTTTAAGTAATTTCCATTATTTGTCATTTTTGATATTTTTCATTTTTTTATATTTGATAAGTATGAATTTATTCTAAACGCTGATGTGGATCAATAAAACCGATTGTTTAAAATCTTATGTAGACTACTTTAGAGGCCTATAAACTCAACTTTTATTAATAATAGATTTCGTTTTAGTTTGTTTCTTTTGTTTGGGTTTGTGTTTCTTTTTTTCGAATTTAGTTTTTTGAGAATTTTAAATTGTTCCGCCGGACTTTTGTATTCCATGTATTCAACCTTCGTAATATTAATGAGATGACCGAAATAAAGAATGATCCGATCGGTACTGGAAATATAATTTTTTTAACCGTGCCACGTGAAAGATCACTGTTTTCTCTTGGTTTTATGTTTGATATACTTGCATATTTTTTATTTTTGTTGTTGTTTCTCTTTCCTTTTGAATGCTTTCACCTGTATCACAATAATCTCTATTCCCCTGCAGGTTAAATTGGACATACTCGAATATCTAAGATATGTATTTAAATAATTTAATTTTGGTAGTCAATTACTAGTCAAAACTATATGTTACATTTCTTGTAATTTTAAATACGAGTTTTTTCCTCAACTGTACAATTTCATATTTTATTATTCCTATTACTTTTTATGGGCCACACACACTCACACCAGTTTTTTTGTTTTTTTTTGTACTGAGTCATTTAAAATAAATAAATATATAACATTGTATTCAGATTTCTTCAACTAATCCATGTTAAAGTAATTTTGAATTCAATCCGCAAAATTCTCATACTTAAAATTATTTTTTTCTGATTTGTAGAACTATTGGATAAAAATAACTTGAATTTCCTGTTTATTTTTATTTTAGTTGTTAAACTTATTTATTACTATTTTCAATTAAAAATTTCATAACCCAATCTCATAATTTCCATACTGTTGGTGTTTGAACTCTTGATCTTCCTAACTCTCTTTCACTGAATGGTCAGGTGGTATGTTGGTTGAGTTACCAATACCGGGTTAAAGATGATTTTTGCTTACTTAATTATGATCATTAGTATTTATGCCTAGCTTTATGGTGACAAATAGTATATCGCACCTTCGCAAACTGAAAAAAAGGCATAAAGTGATTTATCTAAAAAACAAGTGATGATGAGACATGCAATGAAGCATGTAATATTTAGATTCAGCTTGTTATTAAATAATAATTTAAACTTTATAGACCTATTTTTCCAACTAAGCCTATCAATGCCTTTTTTTCCCACCTTTCTGTCTCCTTCAAGGCTTAAGCACTTCAATTTAAAACCATTTTGAAAGCTACGTTAAGCAAAACTTCGTTTCAAAGTATGCTTTGCTTCGGTAAACGCTTTGATAAATCTCTTTATTCTTGCTGGTTTCTTTCACTAATGAAATAAAGGTAAATTATGATCGAAGGCTTGATCCTTTATGTTTTATGTGTGTGTCTAAAGATATAGAACGATCCCTTTATTTTGAATAAAAGCATCGCATAAATTAGAAGTTCTTAATGGCTAAGGTAAGTGTGATCGATTCAAAGGGAATACAGAAGAAGAAGACAAAAAGAGACATTACAAGTTTGGCTACAAAGTTTTCTAAATACAGTTAAAAACCCAAGTTGAGCCCATCGTTTGTTGGGCCCAAATATAGTTAATAGACCTCTCAAAACTAAATTGTCACAGGAAGAAACCATATTAGTTTAAAATGCACTTCTCCGTAGGTGATTACACCCCACACAACGATCTGTTTCTCGTAGCTCTTCTTTTCTTCATTATTTTGCTTCTCGCAAAAATCAAAGAGTTACTCAGCTCCGATCAGTGTCTCCGAATATCTTCTACTCTAAGATTCATGGTGAATCGTTTACCGTCACTCTCTCCGCGCGAATCCTAGCTCTGTGAGAAGCCCTAACTCGCTGCTTTGGAAACTATCGAACTCGTCTCCCTTCGAAGCATTCGTTTATAGGTGAACCGGCGGGTTGGTTTCTGATCGGGTTAGCATTTTGAGGTAATGATAATCTTCTCGTGTGTTTAGGTATGAGCTATTTAAATCATTTTCTTTGATTCTCTATTCTTCCGCGTTATCGGGTCAGATTTTGGGAATTTGGTGATTCAGGTGGCCGATTTAGGGTTTGTTTTACTGGAATACGTAGCTCAAGTTCGAATACGTTGGAGATCCCTTTTCTTGATTACTGATGATTTTATCATTGATTCACTCTAACTCCTTCATTCCTTGCGTCTCTTTGGTGCCGAAACTCTTTGGTTTTGTTTCCATTACGGTTGTTCATATTTCCGAGCGAAATAACCTTTGAAAAAATCAACACTATCTTCTTCTTCCTTTTCCCGTTTTTTCACCCAATGTTCATTAGACTAATCAGTATGTTTGATGCATGAATCCAGCTCTTGTTTATGTTTCTTTTTCCGTTATGTCGAGGCTTGTTGTTTGTTACCATGCTTCAAGGTCTATGACTTTCTTTACGGTTTCAGCTCTCTTGTCCCGGCTATATGTTATTGGGAAAGCTGCACAACATCATAATATTTCTTTATGTACATGATATGTAGTTTTGTCTGACTAGATCGATTCGTAAGCTTCTATTTATAGTTTTTGCTTCAGTTGAGCAGTGACGTCTGTGAAAATTAATAATGGCTATTAGATGCACCAAGAGTTGACACTGGAACTTAATTGTCCGGCCTCATTGCCCTTTCAGACCTAACTATCAACACTTGAAAAAAGCTTGTTTTTTGTAAATTACCTACGTCAGATTATCTATTTTTTTTCTTTTTCTTTATCTCCCTTTCCTTGTTAGTTTGAACAGTTTGAGGCTGCAATGAATTCTTCATCAAATGGATCTCCACAGAAAAGTGGGGAAAGAGAGGGAATTTCGAATAAGGCACAGTCTACAAAGTCACATCCCGCAAATACACTAAATACAGGTTAGCTGTTGATACTCTTTGATATATCTGCAACGTCATGTTCTGAGCTCTCATGTTTGTTGATATATATTCAGCATTCAATGGGGAAGCTGGAAGCTTGAAGAGGCATTCGCGCGATAGTTTAGTGTACCTCACAACATGTAAGATTGGGCATCTTGTGGAAGTGCATCTAAAAAATGGATCGGTGTATAGTGGTATATTTCATGCTGCTGATGTAGAGAAAGATTTTGGTGAGGCTCTGAATCAGAATTTTTTTCCTTAGAGATGTAAAGCATAGAAAGACACTACTATTTCTTGTCATTTATAATTTTTTTGAAACTTCCAGGAATCATTCTAAAGATGGCATCCTTGATTAAGGAAGGTACTTTACGAGGGCATAAAAACCGTTCCGAGTTTGTCAGAAAGCCACCTTCCAAGACATTCATTATTCCTGCGGATGAACTTGTGCAAGTTGTAGCTAAGGTGTGCTTGCTTTTATTAACTACAGGAGAACTTTTTTCTGTTTAAGTTTATGTCACTGTGTTACATGGCAGGGAGATTACTTTGAGATTTGACATTGTCATCCCTTTTATCATTGATTTTGGTGTTAGGATCTCTCTGTATCCAGTGACGGCATGTTAAATGCCGTTCAGAGTGAGAAGCCGGTGGAGCTGTTGACGGACTCTTCTATATCAAAGCCTAGTCATGTTAATCAGGGAAGAGAGCTAAAACGCTGGGTACCTGATGAGGATGTTCCACAGGGTCTGGAGAATGTGTTTGATAACCCTTGGAATAGGTATATATACATATTTGAATTTCTTGTCAAATTTATTCACTGGATGTATGAAATGCATATTTGTCAGCTGGATTCTTTGTCCACAGTTTCTTCACTGAACATTTTAGATGAGAGAATGGTGGAATGAATAGATTATTTTTGTGCCTGCACTTGACACTATGATTATGATCTTCTTTTTGGAAAGCTATTCTCTTTCTATATCTATGTTCTGTTGAGCTAGATTTTTATTATTTAGTTAAAGCATATAATTATATTGTGAGGAATAGCCCTTGGTGAATGTCCATAAGATAAGGAAGACTACTGTTTCCATAGTTGTTTCTCTTATGAGCCATTTTTGCTGTTTATCACGCCTTTTTTTTTCCCTGAGATCTCTCCTAAGATGGCTATTTACTGGTAAAATGCTCAGCTGATCCGTTTTTGCTTGTAGGGGATGGGATCAGTTTAAGGCAAATGAGTCACTGTTTGGAGTAAAGAGCACTTTCGATGAGGAACTCTATACCACAAAAATTGAGAGAGCTACTCGGACTAGAGAGCTGGAAGAGCAAGCTGTGAGGATTGCGAGAGAGATTGAGGGTGAAAATACCCGAGATCTTCATGTAGCAGAGGTGATTTTTGGAGGTTTTATATGCAGCTTGATTCCTAGGTTTTTGTTGTTGTTATAAGTCCAAATTTGTAATTGTTCATGCCTGTAGGAAAGAGGCCTTCAGCTTAATGAGAAATTTGATATTGACGAAGAAACCAAATACTCAGCTGTCCGTCCAGTTGATGGTTTTGATGATAGTGGGTTTGATGAGGAGGATGACAAATTGCTGGATACTTGCAACGATCAGACTTTTGGTGATTCATCTACTTCTGATGGCCAGAAGCCTGCTTCTTGTGGCAAGGGCTATGAAGAATTACGGGTATGGTTGAGTTCTTCTTTGATAGTAGTTGCTAGCAGAACAATTTTTGATATTGCCATTCATTTCATTCAGGGTGACAGTCAGCCATCTCGGAAAAATACAAATGTAGATCAAAGTTGCTCGATATCTGGTGACCACGCTCGGCACCTTCCCTCTGATGAACAGAGATCCAGAGAATTTCCTGCCCCAGGCGGCAGTATCAGGTCACTTTTTTGCCATTAGGCTATAGACTTTATCATCTGGAAAATCATCTAAAAGACGTGCCTCACACTGGGAGTTTCTCTTGACATAACAGTGAGAGCCAGCTGGGTGAGCTTAGAAACAACAGTAATCCAGAGGTTTCCCGCAGTAACAGAGTAAATTCAACTCCATGTTGATTATGCCCGTTTAATCATGATTGCATTTGCGTTTTATACCTGTTCAATTTTTTTTTTTTTTTTTTTTTTTTTAATATTGCTTCTTTGGCTTCCTTTTGTATCTACACAGTCCCCTGAGGAATCAGTTTCTGGTCATGGAGGAGGTATATGCTACTTCTTTATTGCAGTGTTTTCTATGTCTGCACCCCTCTATATTTGTTTATCCGTTTGAACAATTGATGCCCACACAGAAGTCTGAACGTGATTTCCTATTCTAGACGTAGTATTAATTTTTCACTTTGACAAGCATGACTCACGTTTTTCTCGGCCTGGCACAATTATTTATTTTCACATAAAGTTGCTAAAATATGTATCTTGGAATATAGATATCAACGAAGGTGCAAAATCTGGTGGTGGTGCAACCTCGGTGTCGAAGGCTGTTGCTGAGAGAGAAAGACCTGGTAAAACAAAATCTGACAGCTCTTTTGGGCAGGCGGCTTCTAGAAGTTCAGAAAGCCGCTCAGCTCCTTCAACATCAAGTCGTCCTGGACTTTCACCAAGCTCGTCAGTTGGTTCTTTGTCGTCATCAGAAAAGTCCACTCTTAATCCGAATGCAAAGGTTTTGTTATTTGATTTGTTCAAACTTGATAAAGTGTTGTTTTATTTTACTAATCATGAGTCATTGGGTCTGATCAGGAATTCAAACTCAATCCAAACGCAAAGAGTTTCAAACCATCGCAACCACCAGCTGCAGTGCGGCCTCAATCTCCTGTTGCAGAGGCCTCATTCTACTACCCTGCTGGTCCTGTTCAGCAGATGCCTGGAATGCCTGTTGGTTACGGGGTAAGTTGATTGTGCTGTATACAGCCTAAATTTTACTTAAAAACGAAATATGTTCTCTAAAACTCGTTTTGGCCATGCAAAAATTGGCAGATTCAACCGCAATATCCGGGCCAGCAGCAGATGATGTATTATCATGGCCAGCAGCATCCTCAAACCTATTATCCTCCAGGTGCACAACCCCAGGTTTGACACTCACACACACAAACCCTATCATCAAATTTCTAAAAAGAAGAAGTCTAATGGGTGATGGAATTGTGATGTTGTAGTATCCGCAGCAGCAGCAGATGATGCTTGGTCAGCCTAGGCCGCCAGTTGTCTACATGCCGCCGCATCCTCCTTACCACCCGGTTATTGCTATTTCCCCTCTTTCTTCTTCTTTTTATTTTATATTTTTTTATGTTTTTATGTTCAAAGAGTTGAGCTTTTGGATGCTGAGATCTCTCTGTGTTTTTTGACAGGAAAATCCATATAATCATGGACGAGAGTAATAACCCGTTGGTGATGATGTTGCTTTTTTTGTGAAGGACGTGAACGAACCAACCCCCTCTGTTTTGGTTTACGCTCTTAAATTTTTTTACACTCTCCCTTACCCAAGTTACTGAAACCATTTTCTTCATTTTAGATTTCCCGATCGGAAATTTTAATGTCGTGTTTAAAAAAACGAAAAAAAAAAGAAAAAAAGAACGATCTAATATGTACTTCTCTATTTTCTTGTATCTGAAGATATACATATTTTAGATTTTAGGTTTTTCTCATGTGTCCTCACTTCGTCATTCGTATTTTTGTGTGTGTATGCATGATGGCTGATTTCTGTATTTTATCTTCTAAAATCCAAAATTTGTGATTCGTTTTAGAGGAAAAGAAAAGCGTAAAGCCTATTTTCAAAGCACGTAAAAAATATTCTTTTTTTTTTTTTTTTTTTTTGTCATCGCGAAATTATTCATTTTTGTTTGTTTCGTGTAGGCCATGTTTTATTTTATAAGACGTTAAAACTTTGCTATCCATAGTTGGTCTTTGCTATCTATTATTGTAATGATGAAAGTTGCTATCTATTATTGTAGTTGAGACTTGAGACGATTTTGGTAGGCAGCAAAAATTAAGAAGATTCGACCAAAACAATAATGAATAGTACCCCTACTTTACCTGTTGCATGTGTAGTAATAATTGGCGAGAGATTGTTATAAATAAAACTATTATTCGTTGACCCACAACAAAAAGAGCAAAATGAGACTGGACTCAAAAATAGGCCGTAGCCCAATGGGCCTTTATACCAACTAATAAAGTCTTTTGGTAGGATTTTAACACCCGACCCGAACCCGAAGCCGAACCCAGATCTAACTGCCGTCACGGTGGGTTCGGGTTCACCCACCACTCCCCACGATGCCCTCGTTCACTCCGGAAGACGATTTCTAGTTGTGGACTCGTCTACCAAAAAAACGATTTCGAGAAATCTCACTGATTAGCAAAGATGTCGTCGGCTCGTTTCGCGATTACACGGCTAGGGCTGGCTCGGTCCTTGGGGGAGAGTCAGTTTGGTGCATCTCGTTCCGTTGACTCGACTCGAGGACCAGCGATTCGGTGCTTCAGCGACGACAAAGGTCGTGTGCTCAGCGAAGAGGAACGTGCGAAAGAGAGCATGTACATCCAGGTTCTTCTTCATTTTCTACTTTTTTGCGATGTTGCTTATTGGATTCAATATTTGGAGAGAATCCCGGTAAAGGAAATCTGATCACAGAAAATCGATCAAAAATATCAGTTGGGAAATGGCGCTAGATCTGATTTATTAGATAGATTTGGATCCAATTTTTTGGATATAAGATTGTGCAGTCACCGGTCTCAAAATCAAATGGTCAAATAGTAGGTCGATGACTTTTACAAGGCGTGTATAGGTTCATCAGCCTATCTTTGTTGGAGAAAAGGGAATTACTATGTGTTCTTGCTATGTAATCTCTATAGCTTGTTGTAATCCTTTTTGGTTTGAGGTATGAGCGTTTGGTTACACACTTGCAACTTTCATTACTCAACCTCACAAGTATTGGCTATGACTGGTGACAAAACTGTTGAATGAATGTATTTTGGCGCACGGTCTAAGTTCTGAAGCTATTTATCGTCTAGTTACAACCCACATCTGAGAATCCAACCTTTTTGTTGTAGAAAATGGAGAAGGAGATACTGGAGAAGAAGAAGAAACTGGAGGAACAGAAGCCCGAAAATGAGAAAGGAAGCGCAGGGAAGGTAAACTTTCATCAACTTCCACTCGTAATGTCTTGTAGTCAGAATATGTAGTCTTCATCCTCTAGTACCCGTATTTGGCTTTACTTTCGAAGCAAATGAACATATCAAAATAAACGAATCCGTTCATTGATTGTTTGCTTTCACTCTTTTATGCAGAAACCTGAGGAAAGCAAGCCCTGAAATAATCACTCGCAGTAGCATCTGGTCATAAGGCAAGCAATAGTGAAAAATAATGTGTCTTTGACCTTTGTCCTCTCTTTGGTCTGAGACTTTGTACTTTTACAGAGATTCACCCTCCTGATGTGTGTTTGTGTGTTCTAAGAAATTAAGGTTTAAACGAAACTTTAACCCACTTGAAAACCCACCATATGCATTTGATTCAAAATACCAAAATGGTACAAAACATATTTGTGTTTACAAAAAGCATTCCTATACACTAATATTTTTTTATTCTTTCGTCACCATCATCATCTTATCAGAATTTACCCCATCCTATTTCTTTCCTATTCACATAAAATGTGTAAAACCCTGATAAACTAAACCATCCCAATTTATTCCCCCTTTTTCACATCCGAAATCCTCAAAATGACCCGGAGTCAATTGCTGACCAAACTCCGTCGTGATCTGTTGCTGCTGCTGCTGACGCTGAGCCTGAACAGGGCTCTCGTGGTGCCCAGTCCAGTCCATGTTGGAACTAGGCATGGCTAAATTAGTATTGACTGTAGTTATGCTCGACCTTTTCCTTTCATTCTTCACCGAGTTCTGTCTAAGAAAATATTTCTGAGCATGGCTCGCGACTTGCGTTGGTGTCTCGTCACCACCACGTTCCTCAATATACTCCTCCAATCTCCCTTACCATATCTCTTTAATCCGATCAGAAACAATCTGCATCATATTAAACAATGTAATGAATCACCTACATTAAGTGAGTTGCAATAGTATTAGGAAGAAGAACAAAAATTGTGTTAATTCCTAAGTTCTCTAACCAACCAAAATTTTAATTTTGCTAATTATTCGGAAGGGAACAAGATAACAACTCCAAAACATTATTTTGGTCAAGTGGAGATTTCAACTATCACTCGACTTATGAATTATGATTGCTCTCACCAAACTTCATCTAGAATTTACCTATGTTCCCTTCTTTTTTTTTTTTTTTATGTTCACTTCATAATCGCGTATATCTAATTACTTGTCATGTTTTTAGTTCTTTTTAGCAACTTTTAAGAAAACCCTTTATAGAAAATTGGAGTTTTTGATTTAGGGTATGTTGTAATCCTAAATTTCATTAATTAAAGAAAACCCTTTATCAAAAAAAAAAAAAAACCTTTTTACGAAAACAACCAACCAAACATATTTATGGGGATCCCTTGTGTGATACATAAACTGATGAATTTTCTAAGGTTCCTTTTTTTTGTTTTTAATAACTTAAGGTTCTTCGTATGTGTATATATATACATACCGAAAGAAGACGCAAAGAAAAGAATCCTCAACTACAATACTTTACTTGTGTTCGGGAATGTTCATTTACAGGTGCAAGAATTTCTATATTAAAAGATTCATCCCCACGACCAAAAAAAAAAAATTCATCCACAATCTCTTTTTTTTTTTTTTAATAAATAGATGGTTGAAAGGCTTTTGAATGCGTCAGATGTTGTCATGTTGATAATCTCCACTAAGACTTTTGCTTTACCCCTAGATTTTTTCTATAAAATAATAAAAGCTTAAAATGGATGTTATATTATATTAATATTATTAATAATTTTTTATGACAAGTGATAAATATCGAATTTTTTTGTGTCTTCTTTCGGTATATATGTCTCTATAAAATCTTAAGTTATTAAAAACAAATAAAAACGCATCGTGATAATTTAAGATTTTTATAGAAAGAAGTTTGAAAATAACTAAAACATCTATAGCTGCTCTTCGGTTATAAATGTCTGTATAAAATCTATCAAACCGGCATCGTGATAATTTAAATATTTTATTATTCAACATTCTTACAATATCATGCAGGAAAACCTAAAGTCCGGCAAACAAAAAAAAGGGAAGTATCTTATATATATGTGACGTGTTCATCTCCCAAACATCGGACGTGAAAATCACGCGCAATCGAGACGCGCGTGGATTTCGGAACAGCGATGTGGCGGCTGTGAATAGAAAAAAGTAAAAAATATTGGAAGGGAACAAATGTGTCTCTGTTTTCGAATGACAAAATTTTCATCACATCACAACAAGAATCCGATCGTACCGTAGGCCTTACACACCTGATTATCTCTCTCTTCCAAGTGTTTGTAATTATAATCCAATTTCTCTGTTGAAGCCTTTTTTAAAAATCTTAAAGTTCATTAATATCTAGGGATAAACTCTAATCAAATACACCACTTTCTTCTTCTACTTCCATTAACAACTGTATTATTCATAAAGAGTTCACTATTTAAAGTATATGATATTTTTATTTTTTGGTATGAGAGAATATAGTATATGATTTATTTGGTAGTAACAGTAATGAAGAAAGACGAAAAAAAAAAACGAATAATACTAATTAATGTAAGCTAAAAGGTAGTGTTGATGGTGAATTTAGTGGTGGGAAAAATTGGTATTGCCGAAGAGAAATATAAAGTGAGGTAAAAAAAAAAGCTTTTTAGCCATAACCAATAATACCCAATTTGCAGAGAGCGAAAGAGATAGAGAAAGAAGAAAGAAGCCATGTTTTGAGGAAGGAGACATGCATCATCTCTACCTTACATGATCTTTTTCTCTTTTCTCTCTCCATCTTCACCAAATCCATTAGATTCTCTCATTTTGGTTCGCTCTATTTGACTACTTGTACTCTGCTTTGAGAAGACGAAAAAGAAAAAAACCACATTTTTAGGTGAGAAAATCTTTTTGTTTCTTCTTTTAGTTATGTTCTGTTTTCTCGTTTTTTTTTTTTACTGGATCAGTAAAGTTCCAAGGAGTTTCAATTTCTCATGTCTTATGTCGTTGAAATTCCAGAAATCTCGTCGATTGATTTATGCTTTACCGATTTTTTTTCCCGTTCTCTGGGTTTTGATTTTGCCAGTTACTGGTATTGCATGTTTGTGCTTTTCTCTGAGCGTTTCAGTGATGAATCAAATATCTGTTTTTGATCTGATTCCTTAGGCCGTCGATTCTCAAATTCTGAATCTTTGCTTTCTGTTTAGTATGATTACTGGATCTGCTCTGTGGTTTCTTTCTTTTTTCTCTTAGATCTGTTGTTTGTTGCTCTTACTTTGGATCAAGAACTGTTTAGATTCGTTCCAATTTTAATGCAATATCATGACTGGGATTGGATTATAGGTAACTGAACAAAAACATCTCTTGTCTCATGATGGATCTACTGTGGTCTGAAAGATTAGCTTACTGAAGTAGTGTTTCAGACAATGCAAGAGTTCCATTGCAAAGATTCATTGTCCTTTCCTGCAACTTCTTGGGGAAACTCTGTGTTTACTAACTCAAATGTCCAAGGATCATCATCTAACAACAACAACAACACTTTAAGCTTGAAGATGGAGATGATGCCTGCCCATTTCCCAAGGATGAAACAAACTAGTTTTCAATTGCAGGAGCATGATTCTTCCTCAACACAATCCACTGGAGGAGAATCATCTGGTGAAGTTGCAAGTTTGGGGGAACATAATAATAACAATCGTTATGGCCACATCATTGTAACCCATCTCTCAGGTCCAAACTTTCAACTTTTTTTGCCCGAATAATAAGAGTTCATGCAATGTGTTGTAGCTGATCTACGGGTTCTTGTTGTAATGCAGGTTACAAAGAAAACGCAGGGAATCCTAGTGGAAGTCATTCAAAGTCAATCTTGTCGAATGTCTCTCAAAATTCAGCGGTTCCTCCTGCTATTGAGGTTAATTTGTCAACCATCTTTGACCTTATTATAAATCTTGTAAATACGAGACTAATGACATCTATTTTCTATACCCTCAGGCTTCTTGGCCTCTACTTGGCACTGAAACGCCACATTTCACTGGTTTCATGCCTTTTCCGTATGCATCACAACACACGGTAATACACAATTGTTACATCCCAAGATAATGGTGTTGTTGTATCGTATCGCAGTAAAGCCTTTGCGTCAACGATTTATGATCTTATGAAGTATTTTGATCTTTGAAGGTGCAGCATCCACAAATTGGAGGGTTGATTCCTTCTAGAATGCCTTTGCCTCACAACATTCCAGAGAACGAACCAATTTTTGTCAATGCGAAACAATACCAAGCCATTCTCCGTCGCAGACAACACCGTGCAAAGCTTGAAGCTCAGAACAAGCTCATCAAAGTCCGCAGAGTATGGTTATCTCTATAAATCTATTGCACCATTCTGATAAATAGAAGAACTACATAAAGTTGTAGAGATTTTTGATGTCTAAAGAGACTGACTTTGTCTATGAAACTATAATATGCAGCCATACCTTCACGAGTCTCGCCACCTTCATGCGTTAAAGAGAGCTAGAGGCTCTGGTGGGCGTTTCCTCAACACAAAGAAGCTCCAAGAATCAAAATCTCCTCCATTCTTGGGGACACCGCATTTGTTCAAGAACCCTCAGGGAAAGTTCCGGCAAAGGGAAATTCCGGGCGTTGGGGTCGGGTCTAGCGGCTCGGCAACATCTTGTTCGGACTTAACTGGGAACAATAATGACATGTTCCAACAAAACCCACAATTCAGGTTCTCAGGTTGTCCATCAAACCACCATGTCTCAGTTCTCATGTGAGACTGTTGCTTTGGCAAGTGGTTGATGATGAAATCATGACGGGAAGTCATCCTTGGCTATTAATGATCCATAAAGTTTCTGTCTTTTAAGTCTGCTTTCTGCAATTCTCTACTGCAAATCAAAAAAAAAAAAAAAAGGTTGAAATCTTTCAACTATTTTGGGGGGTTTTATGTGATTGTTTATGGTTTGTTGCTGTGTTGTTTGATACTTGGTTGGAACTTATTCGTTTTGATTAAATGAACCCCACACGGATTTGTGATTATTTGTTTTTACTTTTCAGAGCTCACTTCACTTGTGTTGCCTATTTAGTCCATTTCAACATTGTGGTGACATTAGTAATAGACATGTACATCAAATAAGAAAGAATTAGGATTCAATCCGCACTAGATATATAGCACCTGTCTATTTAATCTGTTTTACAATAAATTAAAATATTATTCGGGTTAATCCGCAAAACTTATAATCTTGAACACATAACTTTAATATGCACCGTTTAATGATTATAATTTTTGTGGTCAGTCCATAAACTTTTTAAAAAATCAATTTTTTCGTGTCTAACTCTTTATAAAATTAGTAAAATATTTAATAATAATTATAGTGAAAAATATTGCAAGATTTCAAATATATTTTTTCTTTGAATATGTATGGATTGATTATTATTTAAAATAATATTATAATAATTAAAAAAAATTAAATAGTAAATAACATCTTTAATGAAAAATAAATACTTTTTATATTTTCATCAATGATTTAAGAAGATAATTATATCATTTTCTATTTCAATTTTTTTTTTGTATCTGTAATGATATTTCATGTAATAACTTACGAAACAAAATTTATTTTTAAAAATGTGGTTTTAAATAATATTATAGAGATTATATGACGGGAAGGAAGCGAAAAAAAAAACGAAGAGAGAATTGTACGAAGGCCATTAAAATAGTATTGGTTGAATTTTTAATTATAAGGCCCAGTCCTAAATGGGTTTTTGTACATAGCAGGGCTTTTCCTACAATCCTCTTATATCTATTGCTATGGACGAAAACCATTTATGGAATAGTGAGAATGCACATTTAAATTCACAAACGCTTCAGCATGTCGGAACAAAGACATCTTTGTTTTTATTATGTCTTGACGTTTATATCATCCAATCAGTTCCTGCATCCAAATCTGTACGATTAAAATCATTCACCAACCAAATAGGCGTCACAAAACAATAATTTGGTACGTGTACTGCTCGAAGCAATAGTGATCGCACATCTCTCTAAATCTTGTAAAAATATTATGTGTATTTGGATTGTGGATATTGAATTCATATATCCAAATCCAGTTGTGGGTTTTAAAAGAGTTATAAAAGCCTAATCATGTTAGTTTTATAATTAAGATGTTGAAGCATATACGCAAACTAAATTTGTATTAATTCATAGCCAATCGCTGTTTGTGCGTAAACATCAGTTTCTTGAAAGCTTGTAATTATGTCAAAAAAAAAAAAAAGAAGGGGGAAGCTTGTAATGTTACATAATACAATAAAACCTTTATAAATTAATAATGTTGGGACTTCAAAATTTTATTATCTTATAGAGGTATTAATTAATAATTATTAATTTATAAAGATAAAAAAGTTTAGTGTATAATCTTTTAAAGTTTATATATACTCGACTATCCGGGTGAAAATGATACATGCTCAGAAAAGATGATGAAGTTGAAGATGATGTCATGCATGGAACATTTGAAAGTGGTTACACGCAAAGAAGCAATTATGGCCTCTAGAAGTTGTTACAATTTTTGGATGCAGGTCGAGAGGACAACACCAGAAGTTATGGATCCAATAAGGAATATTAGAGATGAGCTCCAACGAGATTCTACCTTTAAGAATAAACAAACAACAATAGATTCATATTTTACTAAATTGTCTTAGGTATGTATGCATAAGATTTATAATTATTAATTTATCATATTATTGGGACTATATATTTACATAGAGATTTCAAAAAAAAATATTATCTTATCGAATTGTGTTAAATTTTACACTGATCCGACTCGGAATCAAAAAATTTTATTAATTTATAATGATTATTAATTTATCGAATATTAATTTATAGAGGTTTTACAGTATTCTATAAATGGATGTTACGATTCCACAGAAAGATTAACAAATCAATAGTCTTGGACTGTTGGACAATATGTTCATAATGATATTCGTTCCAATATCTATCTTGTAACACAAACTTATATATATCAACAAAAGTATATATGAGATTGTGATGAAAATGGTTGATATCTAATGTCTTCGGAAAATCATATTCTTCTACATATTCCAAACCAATACGCGAACATAGGTTATAATTTTAACCAGAAGAGTTTTAATAGACAAACCGTAAGACCATAAAAAAAAAAAAAAAGATTATCCTCGAGACCAACAAACAGAAGATAAAATCAGATTCTATGTCTGCATCACAATATGTCCCCACAATCTAAGCCTTGGTTATTAGAAATACTAATGACAACATCATAGTACAGATTGATACTCTTATATTTCTCAAATCTTTTATAAAATCACCCATATATAACATTATATAATGTCTGATATGCAACATAAATAGTATAGTACAACCACCAACAATGGTCCCAAATTGCAATGAGTGAAGAGACTAATTGACTTCAAAAAAAATGCAAATCAAATTGTGATATTCAAATGGTAATTTTCACAACTCTTATAACCATTTTCTAAAGGTAGTTACTTAATATACTCCTCGACACACCTATATTATATATAAGACCACACACGCCATTTCAAATTATATTCGATTCTCATCGTCTAAATTCTCCGATCCAAATGTTTTCTATTCCTGTTATTGTTTATCTTAAACCTTAACCTACCACCTACTCACAAACAATACCTTTTTCATCATCTATTCAATGTCGTTAGAAGAAACAGAACCACCAAACCAAACTCTAGATCATGCCCTAGGCTGGCTTGAGGATTCTGTGTCCTTAACCCCATTACCTGAATTCGATGATTCTTATTTGCTCCACGAGTTTGACGCGTCTCAAACGTGGGAATGGGATCAGGCTCAAGATTCTGGATATGATTTTCTTCATAGCTATAGTCAAGATCTTAATGTTTGTGAAGCAATTAACCTGGAAGTGGTAACCGGAGCTCCAGTCATTGATTCGGATCCTCCACCCGTACTTCAGCAACCAAACGATCAGTCCAAGAAAAGGAACCATGATGGGCTTATCGATTCCCAACTAGTGAAAAGATCAGCAAGGAGCAAGAGAAAAGCAAACAAGTCTAGTGAGATGAGCTGCAAAGATGGTAACAAGGAAGAGAGATGGGCAGAACAACTTCTTAACCCTTGTGCCTTGGCAATCACGGCAAGGAACTCATCAAGGGTTCAACATTACCTTTGTGTTCTCTCTGAACTTGCCTCTTCTTCTGGAGACGCTAATCATCGGCTTGCAACTTTTGGTCTTCACGCTCTGCAGCATCATATTTCAACCTCCTCTGCGTCATCCTCTGTTACTTTTGCGTCAGCAGAAGTGAAGATGTTTCAAAAGACTTTGCTCAACTTCTATGAGGTAAGCCCTTTTTTTGCTTTGCCTAATAACATGGCAAACTCAGCTATCCTGCAGATTCTAGCACAAGAGCCCATAGATAAAAAGGATCTTCATATTGTTGATATTGGTGTTTCTCACGGTATGCAATGGCCCACTTTGCTGGAATCTCTGTGCTGCAGACCAGAAGGACCTCCTTCTCGTGTTCGAATAACCGTTGTATCGGATCTAACTGCAGACATACCTTTCTCTGTTGGTCCACCAGCTTACAATTATGGTTCTCAACTCATTGGCTTTGCTCGGTCCCTCAACATCAACCTCCAGATCAGTGTACTTGACAAGTTCCAACTCATTGATACCTCATCGCATGAGACCGTGATCGTCTGTGCTCAGTTTAGGCTGTATCAACTGAAGCATAGCATCCCTGATGATAAAAGTGAGGCTTTGAAAGCACTGAGAAGTTTGAAACCAAAAGGAGTGGTTCTTTGTGAGAACAATGGAGAATACAGTACTAGTGGAGTCTTTGCAGCAGGATTCGCGACGAAACTGGAGTATCTTTGGAAATTTCTGGATTCAACAAGCTGTGGGTTCAAAGAAGAGAATAGCGAAGAGAGGAAGCTAATGGAAGGAGAGGCAGCAAAGGTGTTGATGAGCTCAGGAGAGATGAATGAAGAAAAGATATATGGTATGAAAGGATGAGAAAAACTGGTTTTGCAGCAGAAGCGTTTGGAGAGGATGCAATTGATGGAGCCAAATCTTTACTGAGAAAGTATGACAGCAATTGGGAAATAAGGATGGAAGATGGAGATACCTTTGCTGGGTTACTATGGAAAGGAGAGGCTGTTTCCTTTTGTTCCTTGTGGAAGTAGCTAGCCTCTTTATATATGTTTGTCCGAAATTTCCGTTGTAAGCTTCTAAACTAAAGCCTTGTGTAAACTGTTATCTGCAAAGTTATTTTATTGTGAAGTAGACAATGCATCATTTTCCATCTGGGATAGCATCAGAATCACAATAGCTAATTCTCTTTTTTACTTTTATCCTCTGAAGACATAATAAGTAATTTGGTTCAGAATTTTCAACCCAACCTTGTCAAGAACACAGCTATAGAAAAGTTGTTTGGTCCTAAAAATAAGTTCCCTATGATTATTGAAAGACAGTAAGGTTATAACAGAACAGCCCTCCAGAAAACGCATCCAGATGTTTACAGCAGCAAAAAGAAGAGAAGAAGAAGAAATGCTATTTGAATGATCACAACTTTGCACCAGCTTAAACATTATTGAATGATCATCGACACCTCACTCATGAGACCCTGACGTCTTTGTGAGAACAATGGAGACTTTGCAGCAGGATTTTTCGAAGAGAGTTTTGTATCTGGATTAAGCAAACTCGGGGTTCAAAGAAGAGAATAGTGACGAGATGAAGCTGATGGGAGGAGAGGCAACAAAGGAGTTGACGAATGCAGGAGAGATGTATGAAGGAAAAGGAGATAACGCAAGAACAAATAAAGTATTGCAAAATGAAACTAATTAATAATTGACAATCAGTAGCCTTGTTCATGAAAAGTAAACGAAAGAAACAAAAGGGAGATGATGCAAGAAACAAATTAAGTATTGCAAATAAAACTAATTAACAATCTCTTCCTTTCCTTTTGCGGTTGTTTTGCAGAGGCACTAAGCTTGGAACATAAGAAGAGCACACAACTGGGAGATGATATCTCTGCCTAGTATCTCCAGATTCGTCAGGTTCTTCTCTGACATTCACAGCTTTGAAGTATTCATCCTGACCACAAATGTAAGCTGTTTGGTAGCTACATGTCTCGGTCCGTTTAAATCCGTCTAGATTGAAAACTACTGCGACTTTCTTCTCCTCGTCAATGAAGAAGCTCCCAGCTTTAAAGCCAGCCGGAAAACCATTGAGCGTCAACAATTCCACTTTCAAAAACTTGCTCCACGACACCTTATTGGGCCTAATCTCAGTCGTGATCCAGATATGCATCATCTCACATGGCGATTCGTAGTGTTGATATAACACAGCGAGCTGCTCATCTCTAACACAAGACAAAGTCACAGTTTTTTCGACATCAGTGGGATACGGCAGAGACAAACGCCGTCCAAATTTCTCTCTTGTGAAATCAAAACAGAGTAAAAAATCTCTTATAATATCGTCTACTTCCTCTTGAGCGTAAAAGTAAGCGTTTCCCTTCAAAGAGAAGCCTCGCTCACAGAGCATCACAAACCCATCGCGAGTGACATCAGGAACCCTCCATGAATTGGAATTAAAATCGTAGATTTCGTACCCAACATCCGAAGACCTCAAGATTTTGTAGTTACGGTTCTTCTTCTTGTTATCGTATCCGAGAGCAAGCCTGTCTGATACGTGGAATTCGCGGAGTAAGCTTCTGGGTCGGATCCACCTGATTTGACCCAGAAACGGATTCCATACCACGAGCTGCGAGTTGTTGCCTTTGATGGTGCATAGCAATAAGCCATCGCAGTGAAGGACTCGAGATATCTTGATTCGATCACGTATACTTACTTGCTTCATAGATGGATCTACGAAATCGTCGTTGCTGCGGATTCCTTGGAGATCGAACTTCATTGAGAAAACCCTTAGATCCGTCATCATGAACCCCAGAAACTGCTTCCTCGCTGCTTCACCGAAAACCTGTTTTTTGGATAAGTCGTTCCACTCATTGCAAGTAGATCGCACCGCCCTCAGAGATGTAAGCGGAACCCTAGAGAGTATCTTGGCTACCAAATCCTCGGAGAGATCGGAAATCGTCGTCATTTCTTCCAAATCTCAAAAGAAACAACTGCTAATTAGGGATCTGCGATGAATGTGCGACGGCGTTGCAGAAATGAACTACGGTTTGCTTAATGGGCCTATACATTAAGTGGGCCAAAGAGGTGTATGCAAATGGGTTTTATAGTGAAGCATAAAAGCATATTTTGGTGAAATTCGGTTTTATCGGCGTTTACATTTTCAGTCTAGCCAACCGGATTTCTTCATTAAGAATCAATCGAACCGAACCAAGTTTAATTTCGGGAAAGGTTCGGTGAAGTTTTTTGGTCATCTGATTTTGATTAATATTAACAAAGAGGGATACAAAGTGCAATACATAAGCCGGCGGAACAACGTAATATTTCCGGAAACAAAACCAAAAGAAGTAAACACAAGCTAAAAAAAACAGGAAATATACAAAAACGAAAGCTAAAACCGAAACTAGCACCAACAAGAATTTCCGAATATAATTGGTCATATTGAAATCTAAACAAACGACATGAAGATCTTTTCTACGCAAAGCAAGCTACCCCGATAGCAACCTCTTCAACCACAAGTAGACAAAAACCTAAACTCTGAAGTTTACTACTTTTAATATTGACTCGGATCCTCCACCCAAATTTCAGCAGCCGAATGGTCAGTCCAATGAAAAAAACAGTGACGGGCTTATCGAGGCCCAACAAGTGAAAAGATCAGCAAAGTGCATGAGAAAAAAAAACAGGTCTAGCGAGAAGAAGCTGCAAAAATGGTAACAACGAAGAGAAATGGGCCAGAGCAATGGTATGAACAAAGCGGTAATTCCTTCTTTATTCAATACCAAGATGTGAATTACAAAGATCCATACCCAGAGAGAGAGATTACAGTTTCTCAACTCTCAACAAACACATACGTTTGTGATTATCAATCAATGCCTAAAATCCTATCTCTCCCTCTTTGTATCTATTTATACATGTATCTATTGAAAAATACAAGTAAAAGAATAATCCACGCGCTTGATAATATATCTCACGCGCATTCCTCTACTTCCTTTACTTCATTCACTTCTTCCATCCTTGCTTTCTTTCTGAAATAAACTCTTCTCATCGTATCAATACTCTCCCCTTTGAGACTCAGCTTGTCCTCAAGCTCAAAGGAAGGAAATTGCTGCACCAGATCTTTAGCACGAACCCAACCATTTTTGTGACTTGGAAGGCCCTTCCATTGAACCAGCACTTCCAAATGCCCTTCCTTGTCATATCTTGTGCTAATAACATCCTCTGGTTCTATAATCAATTCATCCGCAGAAGATAAAGAAGTAGGTAAAGGGTTAACCTGATGATGAGCTCCTAGCACAACTTTCAAGAGAGAAACATGAAAAACAAGATGGATCTTTGATTCAGCATGTAACTTAAGGCGATAAGCAGTGTTTCCCAGCCTTGCTAACACCTCAAAGGGACCATAATATCTTGCAGCCAACTTCTGACACACCCTCTTTGTCACTGAATGCTGTCGAAATGGTCGCATCTTCAAAAACACCATCGATCCCACCTCAAATTCCACATCTCTTCTATGCTTATCAGCGTTATTCTTCATCAATTGTTGAGCCTGTGACAGATGATATTGAATCTCCTTTAACATCTGATCCCTCTCCTTAAGCATAGTCTCCAGCTCAAAATTTGTAGTAGACCCTGATTCAAATTGCAGCAAAGCTAGTGGATCCCGTCCATAAACCACTTTGAAAGGTGAAGATTGCAAAGATGAATGGTAATTGGTGTTGTACCAAAACTCAGCCCAATGCAGAAATTTGAACCAAGATCGTGGATGGCTTGAAGATAGACATCTCAAATATGTTTCCAAGCACCTGTTGACCACTTCAGTCTGGCCATCAGTTTCAGGATGATACGCAGTAGAGTGCTTCAGTTTAGTGCCAGCCAGCTTAAAAAGCTCTTTCCAGAAACTGCTCAAGAATACTTTATCGCGATCAGAAACAATTGATGCTGGAAATCCATGAAGCTTCACGACCTCTTTCACAAATTTTCCAGCAACTTCAGGTGCTGTGAATGGATGTTTCAAGCAAAAAAAATGTGCATATTTGCTCAAACGATCAACCACCACAAATATGACATTATACCCAAAGGAAGTAGGAAGTCCCTCTATGAAATCCATCGAAATGTCCTCCCAAATTCTTTGAGGAATTGGCAAAGGCTGAATCAGACCAGGAGGAGATAAGGTGGAGTACTTGTGTGTTTGATAGATAGCACACTCAGCCACAAATTTCTGTACTGTTGTTGTTATACCCGGCCAATGAAATAATTTCTAGACTCTCTTCAACGTCTTTAACATTCCTGAATGACCTCCTAACTGTCCCTCATGAAACTCAGATAAGATAAGTGAAATGTACTGAGAATTCTGAGGGATAACCAGGCGACCTTTATACCATAATCTCCCTTGCCTCACAGCATAACCAGGTTTAACCTCTTCTTCACTCTGAATTTTTGTAATCAAGGATTGAATATCTGCATCTTGTCCAATCTATGTATATAAATCATGTAGTTGCAAGGTTGTAGGCACTGTCAGGGCCAGCAATGAAGAAGCAGCCAAAGAAATAGATGACTGAACTACTCTTGATAACCCATCTGTTGCCTTGTTTTCTATGCATGGTTTGTACAGGATTTCAAAATCATAACCCAGCAACTTGGTTAGCCATTTTTGATAGTCGATACTCACTTCCCTTTGTTCTAAAAGGAACTTAAGGCTCTTCTGATCTGTATGAGCCACAAACCTCCTGCCCATCAAATAGTGTTTCCACTTTTGAATAGCTAGAACAATAGCCATCAACTCTCTTTCGTATACTAGTTTCAATTAATCTTTTGATGATAAAACTGAGCTGAAGTACGCTATAGGTTTATGATTTTGCATTAGAACAGCTCCTAATCCAAACCCAGATGCATTTGACTCCACAACAAATACTTGCTCAAAATCTGGCAACGCCAACACCGGAACATATATCATTGCCACTTTGAGTTTGTCAAAAGCTTCTTGAGCTACAAAACTCCATCCCCATTTATCTTTCTTCAATAATTCAGTGAGAGGTCTAGCTATCATCCCATAACCTTGCACAAATCTCCGATAATAACCCGTTAAACCAAGAAACCCTCTTAGTTCTTTCACTGTTTTAGGCGGAGGCCACTTCCTAATAGCCTCTATTTTGGTTGGATATGTAGCCACTCCATCCACAGTAATGATGTGGCCTAAGTAGTCCACCTTGTGTTTACCAAAAAGACATTTTTTCTTATTGGCAAAGAGTTGATATTTAGCAAAAAATTTCAAGACAACTCTTAGATGTTCCTCGTGATCAGCTATGCTCCGGCTATAGATCAGAATGTCGTCGAAGAACACTAACACAAACTGCCTCAAGTAAGGTCAAAACAGCTCATTCATGAGGGCCTGAAACGTTGCTGGTGCGTTAGTTAGACCAAATGGCATCACTAAAAATTCATAGTGGCCATCATGCGTACGAAATGCAGTTTTCTCGATGTCTCTTTCCTCCATTCGTATTTGGTGGTACCCAGCTCTAAGATCCAGCTTAGAAAACAGTGTTGCTCCCTTCAACTCATCCAGCAATTGATCTATCATTGGGATCGGGAACTTATCAGCCACTGTCGCTCTATTTAAAGAACGATAATCAACACAAAAATGCCAGCTTGCATCCTTCTTCTTAACCAAGAGGACCGGACTAGAATAAGGGCTACGACTAGGCCTGATAATTCCTGATGTCAACATCTCCTTCACTAACTTCTCCATGGCCTCCTTATGAGCATGAGGATATCGGTATGGCCGAACACTAATAGGACCAGAACCAGATATCAAGTTAATTGCATGCTCTCTGCCACGAATTGGAGGCAAACCTGTCGGCACAGCAAACACATGTTCAAACTCCCTAAGAACATCTTCAATATGAGGCTGAACCGGCAAACTATTGGCCTTTTTCACTTCATGATAATATAACTCAATCTGAACCCCCTTAGACCTAATGGTTGGAGAAGTAGCCATCGTCTTGAGAGAAACATTAGAGGCATGTAATGACGGATCACCTATCAACGTCACACGACTACCTTTGTAAATAAATGAGATTTCATGAAGATCCCAATCCGTCTCACATTTACCAAGGGTTCTCAGCCATTGCACTCCTAAAATCACATCTACGTTTCCCAACTCCAAAGCAATCATACTTGCTGTAAATTCCCATCCTTGAAGATTGAACTTCACATTCTTACAAACACCCATAGCCCTCACTTCAATACCCGTGCCCAACATGATATCCAAATTCTCTTTACACAACAATGGTAACTTCGTCTTCTTTATCATAGAATGAGAGATAAAATTGTGTGTGGCTCCACTATCCAACATCACTATAACTTCAGTTTTCCCAATCAAACCTCTCAATTTAGTAGTGGTAAGAGAATTCAAACCCAGAAATGAGTTTAAAGAAAGCTCCATCAATTCTGGAGGTGCTTCGGCCTCTTCTACCTCCTCTAATTCCATCATGTTCTCATCTACAACTTCCTACTCCAACCCATTGATTACTGTCATTATTCTAACTCTTTGTTAGGACATTTATGATCTTTGAACCAACAAGCATCACATTTGAAGCATAGACCTAACCTTCTCTTCTCATCTAATTCCTCTTTAGTTAGTTGCATTTTAGGTCTCGGATTCAATCTCTGTTGTAGCTTCCCAGCAGGTGGTTCAGTGACTATCGTCTTCATCTTCCAATCACCATTATGCTGAGAATTATGATTCTTTTGCTGAACATACATGGTGGACTTCAACTCCTTTCTAACCACTTGTGTCAATACATCAGTCTCCATGCTCAATGCTATACCAATCATTTCTGCCAAATCGTGAGGCTTCATATACTGTACCACTGCTCTCAATTCTGCTGTTAACCAATTGAGAAAAATCCCTTCTAGCTTGTAGTCTTCCATTCCAATGACCTGAGATGCAAGATCCTCAAATCGCTGAACATATTCAGCAACAAATCCACTCTGTTGAATGCAAAACAAGCTCTGGCTTGGTCCTCTACTATGAACATTCCCGAAACGCTTCATCAACCTCGCCTTAAACTGTCTCCAACTTACAAAATCCATTCTCGTAAGCTCATAGTTGAACCAGCTCAGTGCTGCTCCTTCAAGGCTCACCGAAACCAATTCCAACTTATCCTCATCAGTATACGCACCCATTCTAAAGTATCTTTCAACTTTCGCAATCCAACCAAAAATATTCACGCCTTCGAACACCGGCATCTCAACTCGTTTCAAGAAACCATCCCGTTGTCCTAGTACACTACGACGAGGTTCTACAGGAGGAAGATGTACCTGGATTGGTGGTGGTGGTGGTGAATATCGGTCTGTTGGAGGTCGCCGAGAAGCAGATCTGTTCATCGGCGATGGCATGGATGTGGATCTGGTCACCGGAGGAGGTGGCTGAGCAAATCCGTTCACCTGACTTGGTTCCCCAACACACTGTTGTCGATCGGCATTAGGAGTAAGTCGAATCAACTGATCCAATTTGTCTCCCATCAAACGCAGCTCCGTCTGCATCCGCGAATGGCTTTCGATCGCACCACGGCACATTGCGTCGAGTCCATCCAATCGAGTGTAGATCTCATCGAAATGACCTGAAACTTCTGCCTCCGGTTCCGTATATGATATCGGCATCTCTGATTCAAGAAACTGGTGTCCCATCGTCTTTGTCGTCACGAGTCGATCCTTCAGTCACCACGCCAATTGGTATGAACAAAGCTGTAATTCCTTCTTTATTCAATACCAAGATGTGAATTACAAAGATCGATACCCAAAGAGAGAGAATACAGTTTCTCAACTCTCAACAAACACATATGTTTGTGATTATCAATCAATGCCTAAAAACCTATCTCTCTCTCTTTGTGTCTATTTATACATGTATCTAATGAAAAATATAAGTAAAAGAACAATCCACGCGCTTGATAATCTATCTCACGCGCCTTCCTCTACTTCCTTTACTTCATTCACTTTTTCCATCCTTGCTTTCTTTCTGAAATAAATTCTTCTCATCGTATCAAGCAACTGCTTAACCCTTGGGCATTGGCCAGTACGGCAAGGAACTCATCAAGGTTTCAACATTTTAAGAATAAATGCTTGTGTAAATTGTAATCCGCAAAGTCATTTTACTGTGATACATACATTTGAAGTAGACAATGTACCGTTTTCCATGAGATGTAATATGTAATTTAGAATCACAATCTAGCTTTCTCTTTATAGAAAAGTAGTTTGGTCGTAAAGATGAGATCCAATATTAATTTATCCTTTCTCTCTCACAAGTGATGATCATTAAAAAGACAATGAAGTTAACAAAATAACCTTCCAGAAAAGCTTGGTACAACCCATCAAGATGTATAAAATTTAAATGATTTAACAAGAATCGAGATCATCTCTTCTCAGGTGTGAAGTAAGTGAACAAATTTGGGAGTATGCAGTCAGAAGGTTAGACTATCATCCTTTCTCTTTTCATACTTGGACTGCTTTATCCGATTGGCTTGAAATGACATCTCCAAAGACTTTGTAGATTGGTTGCTCATGCAACGATTTGCCGAATATAGTTTGAAAGGAACATGCTACACAACTGTTAAGAGTTTGTCTTATTGATAATCACAAATGATACAAGGATATTTATATGTGTACATAGAAGACTCTAGGTTAATATAAATGAAGAAGTTTCTATAAACAAAACAATCACGAATCAATCAAATATTGTGTAATGAAGACTATCGAGTTGTATCTCTAACAACAATAACATCTCTTCTCCACCACCAGCGATTCATGACGCGATTCTCGCAATAAAAGAAAACATACAAATTTTGGTGATCTAATATAAATTTGTCTCGCTTACGACTAGGCTAACTTCCGCTATTTCTATAGGTTTTCTCTTGTTTTTATCTTTTTTTTGCAAGGAATAACTTTTCTGACAAATCTACTTTTAAAATTTTTATATAAACCCTCTGATTACTTACTGAAATTCAAATGCATATACAAAAAAAAAGTTACCATAAACTTAGATCTATTTTCAAAACATGTCTTTCCTTATTTTCATGTGTCTTTTCACTCTTATGAATTTTAAAAAATGAGATATTTGGGTACTTCTTTAGAATTGTTGTTAACACTGTTTGTGTGAGATTAACAGAGCTCTAGATTGGCAAAGTTTTATAAAAAAATGATACTAATGAGAAATTATGGTGACCAAAAAACGTATAAATGAAATAATATGAGCATCTTTTTGGAAATATTAACAGTCCAATATTTTTTAGCTTTTTCCAGCTTTGGATTGAATCAACAGAAGCTTTGTTATGTACAACAAATTAATCATTACTATATATACACATACATGGACTAGTTAACAAGTCGAGGACTCATCAGCTTCCCCATCCGACCATGGCCCCAGGGCGGGAAAACGCGAGTCCTCGATCATACATCCTTTGAATCTCTTCTCTGTATTCACTCAGAGACTCATCAGGAATGGGTGGAGTCAGCTCCACCACATCACCCATCTTCAGCTTCCAATTGAGGTCGCTTACAGGTCTCTGGTTCAGCCTCGGTCTTAGTTCTTCCTTCGCTGGTATGCCATACATGGACCACCTCGAGCTCCCTGGCCCCGCCCGGCTCAGCAGATCCGAGACTGTTGAACTCGCTGGAAATTCTTGCACAGACATCTGCATTTTTCCGATTGTTCAGTATAAAAATCTAGCCTCATACTCTTGTACTCGAGAAGACTATTCAAAAGTTAATAACAAACCTTGTCATTTTCGATTACGATGACATAGACTGGTCCGTCCTGGCTACTGTTAGGCTTGTAAGAAGCCGGGCAGTCCTCAGAGTGGGAAGGAAACTTGCAAGGGGGTTTGATGGAATCAGAAGAACGGATGGAAGACCGGTCTTTGCTCATTGTTTCGCAATGCCAAGTTACAACCCATCGAGCCCATTCAACCATCTGAAGCACAAACGAAGAGTATTTGCAGTCACCTTCCTTGTACCTCCAGTGAGCTGCGAACCCAAATTCAGCTTGCAAATGCATCTCCTGTGTACGTATTTGGACTTCAAGTGGAACCGTTCCATTGTCCATAACTACCGTGTGCAAAGATTGATACCTAAAATAAATAAATAAATAAATACTAAAGTCAGATTCGTAACACTTTAACAAGCCACAACTTCAACAACGCTATATGAACTTACCCATTGAACTTGGGATGAGTTATGTAATCCTTGAGCTTTCCAGGAACTTCAGACCATAAACTATGAACTATTCCTAAGGCCTTGTAACAATCTCCTTCGTTGTTAACAATCAAACGTAACCCATGAATGTCATGAATTTCATCCACTGTTAGCTTTTTCCTGGTATAATCGAGAAAATACAACATTAACATTAGTCTTCTGGTTTCACTCACACTGTTTCATTTGTAAAAACTATAGAGCAAGGAGAACTTACTTCAACATCTTGCAGTAAATACTATACAAGCTCTTGTGCCGGCCACAGAGAACATGATAAGATATTCCTTCTTTCTTGAGCGCTTGCTCCAATTTTTCTATCGCAGAAGTAATCATGGCTTCATCAAATGAATCCTCAAGCATGGTTGACATCTCGTTATGCTGGTGTGGATAAAGATGCTTGAAACATAGATTTTCAAGCTGAACTTTCCAGGTAGAGATCCCCAATCGATTAGCCAAAGGTGCGAATATTTCAAGCGTCTCTTTGGCAAATCTCTGCTGCTTCACTGGGGACAAAGCGTAAAGCGTCATCATGTTGTGTAGACGATCAGCCAGTTTGATAAGAACAGCTCTTGCATCTGCCATTGCAAGAAACATTGTATGCAAGCGATCTGCTTCAACGGTTTTACACGCCGTATTGTTCTCTCTAGCGAGTTTGCTCAGTTGGCTAAGCTTTGAGACCTATATACAAAACACACATTGAGCTCAATCAGCTATACAGCACAGTTTTTCAAACCAAGAATCCCAACCAATCAAATAAAAAGTCAATAGTTGTTCCTTGTTTCTTTACCCCTTCGACCAAATCAGCAACCCCTGCTCCAAAGTTTCTGAGAATATAATCATAGCTCATGAATGAATCGTCCATGGTGTCGTGAAGAAGCCCAGCCATAACAACAGTCGAGTTAGCTCCGATATTAGCCAATAACATAGCAGTCTCAACGCAATGTTGCAGGTATGGATCACCACTAGCTCTCATCTGATTTATACACATCAAACGAAAACTTCAGTCACCAAAAGTAAGCAAGAATCAAAAGAAGTGATGAGATTTGTCTTTTTCTACCTGTCCTCTATGAGCTTTCTCTGCTTCGTAAAATGCTTTGATCACAGATTCATCTTTGAAGATTTTGTGCCTCAATTGAGCACGTCTTAGCACATCCCTAGCATATGGCTGTCTCGTATCTGCCCCAAATCCATCCTCCATGGAAAACGTTAGCTCATCGACGAGAACCGAATCCGAAGAAGACGACCCCAATTCGTAATCCACACACGAACCCACGGCTTTCCTTACGAATCCATTATGCAATCCACTAGCTCCTACGCGAAGAGACCCATGGAAGCTTCCATCACGAGAAATCCTCATCGGAGGGCTGCAGCTACACGAGACTGGACCGTGAAGCACAGAGATGGGGCTTTGGTGGTCTCGTCTATGATACGAGGAACCCACGAATTTCACCGGAGAATAACAAAAGGAGCTGCTCAAGCTCAGATCTTTCAAATCCTCACTCCGATCATGGCGTAAGGACGAAAACTCCTCTACTCCGATAGAAGCTGAAGATTTGACGGAGAAAAGCGAAGAGAGGCCTCCGACGATCGGTTTCTGCGGCGTCGAAGGAGATGCCGACGAACTCCTGGAGCTCAGATCGAGATCACAAGCGTTGATCTGATGCGGCGTGGAACAAACGCTGCTAGGTGGGCTAGCGTAAAGCGCTATGGTCGTCGCCACCACCATTGGAGCTTGCTGGTTCTGGTTTAGAATCCTAAGGTTCAGGTTTCAGAAAATCAAAGAAGGAAGAAAAATGAATAAAGAATATTCTGTGCAAATTCCCAGAATTAGCTCCCTAAACACGTCAATTTCCCGGGAATCCTATTTTCTATGGAGATTACTCAAAACCCACGAAAATCCCCTTAAATTCGAGAAAACCACCGAGTTTTAGAAAGAATTTTATATTAAAAATAAATCTACTCAGATGGGAAGAACAGATCGAAACCTAAACTATTTACAGTTTATACGAGTTCGAAGATGAAATTGAAGAAAACGAGAGGGTGTGTGTAAGGAAGAAGAAGAGACGAAGACGCTTTGCTTTAAGGAAATCAAAATTAGATATTTCTTTCTTTTTCCCTCTTCGATTTTTCACTCTCTCTCCTTCCTGCGTTTCTTATTCGTCTGCTTAAGTTTGGCCGACCAGGCTAAACCGGTAAACATTATTACTCAAATACCTTTTCGGTAATTGTTGACTAAGTGGGATTATTACTTATTACTACTACACTCTAATCTCGTTATCCACTGCTGTCATAAATGATCAAATATAGTACTATATTCTTTTAGTTTATTGGGTATAGATTCAATATCTCTGAAGAATAAAATATTTCTACTGCTTTTACCCTGAGCCAAGATCTATAGAAGATTTTCTATTTCAATTTTGCTTATTGTCTAATTATCAATCTGTCTTCCAAACTCAAAACACAAATAGTTTAAGTGATACTACTAGTACTAGTATATTTAATTAAAGCTAATTCTTTGGAGGCTTGCAATAAAAGATGGATGACACGCTAAATGATTAACTCTAATCAGATGACATCGATAATTAACAATATCCAATCAGATGACATCGATATCTCAACTCCAATGGCTATAAAATAAATTAAGGCATATAGTTTATACTTTATAGAGTAGCCACTTAATGACTTTTGTGTGTTCATAAAAGACATTTTAAGATAATTGTATTTTAACCTAACTCGTATGACAAACACAGAAATAGAGTACAAGACTCATGTAATAGAGCACCAGAAGAGTCATAATTAGCACTACTTTGATAAAGTACAGATTATGCCATTTATTGTTCAATTTTTTTTTATAATTTTAAACTTATCAAAACTTAAACGGTTATCAATTTCAAATTTTCAATACTTATGTAAATTTATATACGAATTAAATGATACAATTTTATATAACAACTAGATTAGGATCCGCGTACACGCGGATTTATAATAAAATGTTTTATAATCCGTGAAAACAGCTATGAATGAAAAAATGGAAACAAAAAAAATAATTTCCGTGAAAATAAATAATATAAGATTGAAACCGCCAACGCGAAACTACCTATAGAGAAACCTAACAATTATATATTCATTTTGATTCTCTTTTTTATTATATTATTTGTTTTTAATTGAATTTTGTCACATATTTTCAAATATTTAATTTTTCATATTATTATTCAAATTAAATTTATTTTGTATTATTTAAACACTCATATATTTATTTTTTCGTAAGAAATTATTATTATTTTTTTATTAGCTTTTCTTGATAAATATAAATTTCCTATTTTTTATTTTAGTAATTTTACCTTTTAGAATTAATAATCGGTTATAAATTTCTGAATATTTTATTTATTTTTTAAAATTAATTTTGGTTTTTAAGATAAACTTACATTTTCTATTTTTCATATTTGTTTAGTAATTTTACGTTTTAGAATTATAAATTAATTATAAATTTTCCTTTTATTGTTAATATTATATGTCAAAATCTAATTGAAAATTTTTTTTATGTCAAAAACTAATCGATTAACTTTACATGCAATCATATGGTTAACCGCTTTAAAACATTCGGCTTATATAATAAGATTTTTTTTCGGCAATTACAATTCTATATTGTTAATCATTATTCAGATATGCTTTCTTTAGCTTCACGCCAATGCATGATCCCGCCATTTTTTGTGGGTGTAGAGTAATCATTTATTTGTTTTGCTCAAAAAACTCATTTTTTATAATATCATATTATCCTCTTGTAATCTTTTTATTTTTCTTCTTCATATTTTGTTTTAAAACAAGTAGTACAGTGTCCACGGCAGATGAGTCATCCCATTTGCATCACCTTTATTCGTGTATAAAATATTATTTATCTAAAGATGACGAGTACTGAGAACAACTTTGTTTATTATTTGATATAAATTGTTTTAGTTTTTGGCAAATGGAGTTTGCTACTTTAAAGATGAACAAAAATCAACAAATTGTAGAAAAGAGGGTCCACCATGAGATGAGATATTGTCTTCTCTGTCTACCGCTCTATTTTTTTTCTATTGATTTCTCCAACATTACTTTATTTTCTATTTTAAACTTTTTTTTATAGCAATTTTCTCCAATTCCCTCCTTTATTTTTAACTCTAAAATAGAGTAATTTTTTTTCTTACTCTATATTTGGAGAGTAACTTTATTCCTTACTCTATTTTAGAGTTGAACATTTTTATTTATCAAATAGTCCTTTTAATTTTAAATCATTATATTTATTACTAACTTTTTATTTTGATTTAACATTTTTAGCATTCAAATCCTACGGCCCATAAACAGCGATGCGATTTCTCAGCATCACATATACAAAAATGTCAAAAATATTCTTGAAATAAATAATCATCACATTATATTATATTCTCTAAATGTTCTATTTCAATGCATTTGTCAAATGCCCAAGAAAAATACGTTTTTTTCATAACATGTATGGTAATAATTAAAGAGTATCCTGATATCCATTAATAAGTAACATAACAAATACTAAAATTAAAGATAAACAACATAGCAAATACTGAAATTAAAGATAAGCAACATAAAATAAATTTAAACAACAAAGCCTAGTGATTTAATACTCCGGTAAATTGATTTCGGATCCACCAAGATCGTTAAAATATTGTCCAAACGAAGTAGATGAAGGAGAAGCTTGTTGATCACCCCTCTTTTGTAAAATCAAAGACAAAAACGCTAATTTTTCACTTCGAAATGCGTTAATTGATCATTCATGGGAAAATACACTAATAGTGATATTTAACCAAAATCTACTGTGTTTTGTTATTTATATATGATGTAATGTAATTTTCTTTATTAAAAAATTAATTAAAATAATATCATAATTTATGGAAGTTTTAAAAAAAAAAAAAAAAAAATGGGATCAAATTATAAAATTTATAAACAAAATGATTCTAGTAATAAAATAGAAATAGAATATACTTTAAAATATTATTTTAGAATAAAAAATAGAGTAATACATTGAAGATAAATCCACTTCTATTCTAAATTAGAAAACAGAAGAATACATTGGAAATGGTCTTAATTTCTAATTTTTATAGCTTCTTTGTGTTTGGTTTTCATTGGACCTTTCTAATGTCAAAATAAGGGAAGGAGGATCGAACCCAGAATGGTGACTGGGTTAACAACTCCTTTAGTACATTCTCTTTCTTTGTTAAACAGTACTTAAATTATAGATTGGTAATATAAACAAGGATGAAGATATGTAATATAGTAACAAAAAATGTTTGAACTAACGATCTTTTTTTTTATATTATATTTTTGGGAAGAAAAGTCAATGAAAAAAAAAAAACATTTCCGATTAAATTTTGCAAAATGGCGCTACAAAAGAACTTGTGCAAGGTGGTATTATTAAGTAGGGGCAACAGTGACATTTTCAATGCAATAAGTGGTTATTATTAAAAAAAATTTAAAAAAAAACGTTTTTTTGTTTGTTTTTACCGATGCTCTAGAAGATTAGCTTGTGAAAGGAGTTTAGATAAGGACACCGACGACGCGTCTCGGAGAAAAACCATCACAAGCAAGACATTTCGCCACGTGGAGCCAAGTCGGCAAAACTGATCATGGCACGCGTCATAATTGGCGGCCAAGGAAGAAAAAATGGGATGTCACTCTCATCGCACGTGTCCACTCCCCAGCTTCACCTCCACGACTTGTGGGGATCGCAAACCGGACGGCTACGGTTGAATCTTCTGATTGAAATTGAATTACAGCCGTAAATATATTCCTACGGTGCTTCAGACTTAACTAGTCAACGCCTGTTACATTCTATCAACACGTGCGTTTGTGTATAAAAGAAGAATTTTATATGCTCGTTTTATAGTGACGTGGTTTTTTAAGTCGACGGAAGAAGAAGATCATATTTCAATTTGAATTGGTTTGAAAAAACAAAAATATTTGGTTTTATATGCAGCAATCGAGATATTCAGGGAATCGAATCGGTTAGTTTCGGTTCAAAAGCATATATAAAAACAAAAGAGGAGGGTGGTCCCGAAATAAAAAAAATGCGATTTGCGTAAAAAGCAAAGTATTAGGATTTTGGTCAGCCTCTACACGTGGAATTGTTCCGCTGCCTTTTCCTCTCCTTCACGCAATCACTCTTTCCTCACACGCATCTTCACGTGTATCATTCCGGTTTTCTCTTAACCGAGAAGACAACCCGCTAGTGTAGTTAGTATATATAATGGTTTGGTTTACTTTTTCTTGCACACAAAACATCAATAATAGCGGCATGGCCCAATACCGTTTTTCGTGGATCTTTGGATGGAGCTGAATGGTCTCGTCTGGGCTAGAAAGTAAAACATTTTGGGTTTATAAACCCAATTATTTATCCACTATTTACAAAACCAAATATTTATGAACCCTATGAATTTTGTCATTGATAGACAAATTAGGATTTCATTAAAAATCTGTGAACTTTTATTTTATTTGCAGGCTGTAAACTTCGGAGCTAGCTCAGTGAAAACCTGTAGCTGAAGGTGTTGGTTACTGGATTGGACCCGAACGTGATAAAAATTTCGGGGTCAAAGAAGACAATACTTACATCTACCAATGTGATGGATGAAAATTCTATCACACAGCCAGAGAAGGTAAATCAAGCAAATGGACGAATTATCATATGCGTATCACACTCGATATACTATTTTCACACTTCAAATAGAAAATGATATTATATATTTAATCATTAAAAATACATTTCCACCACGAGAACTCTTAAAAATGTGTGTGTATCCTGTAAGAGTCAGTGTCTACATTTGAGTAAATATCTATATGTTTCTCAATTAGATCGCCGACAAGAACTCTTACAGACCAAGTGTCTTCCCATAATCCAACTATTGCTTGTAATCCATTTTGCTTCCATATATAAAAATCAGATGAACAAAAAAAAATATATGTAAATTTATTTGTTACCTCTAGTTTTAATAAGAAATTTGAAAGCAGTAATGGGAAATTTAAAAAAAAAAAAAAAATTACAAAGGAAACTAATTCGAAACTGATCAAGTTAGCTACACAAGAAAAAAACGAGGTCGATCTTGGCCTGACATGGGATAGAAAGATAGGCCCAATCCAGGAGCGGCGAAAGCTTCCGTTTCCATCGTCATCCGCTGCTGAACAGTGGCGGCTCCGGCGTCAGCAAACTCCTTCACCAAATTACGATAATACCCTTTGATCTTCTTCACGAGCCTCACATAGTACAGTCTCAGCCACTTGAACCTCATCCTTGTCACCATCCTCTTGAGAGTGAACCTGCCACGTGGCGTACTGTTTTTTCCGCCGAGATGCACGACGTGTGGCTTACGCCGACGGAGGTAGACCTTACGGCGACTTGATGATGGCCACCGGAATGCGGTGGAGGCGGAGGTGATGACTGAATGGGGATCCATTGGGACCTCGAGAGAGAATTTTGCTGAGGAAAGATATAGAGAGATGGTTTATGAAGTTAGATGGAGAAACTTATATATATGTATAGAGAGAGAGAGAGAGAGAGAGAGAGAGACTAGAGTCATATACCAAAATATATGACATATTGCGTAAATTCCGTGAACTAATATCGATCGTATGTCCAAATCATAAACGATTTGTAGTTTTTGTTGTAATATACCAAAATATACAATGTATATTTATATATTTAAGGGATGGCCTGAAAACCATGGCATTTCAATGGTGCCACATATTTTTTGTATCATAATAATTGTATAAAGTTAGTAAATTACTAATTAATAATGAAAAGGGGAAACAAATTGGAAGAGAAGAAGAAATTTAACATTTAATTTACCCAAAACAAAAACACATTGGAAGAGGAAAAAAATTAAATAGAAAATGGATACAGTGTACACGATGCTTGTTATAATTTAGCATTAATATGTTCCATCATATCATAGTATATGGTGATAAATGTTTATTATTAATCACCATAGTATATGACGTTTTTTTTGTGTGGTAAACATCTAACATGCTTTTGAGTGTCTTGTGACTCTTGTCTCATATCGAGTGTAACTAACTAACTATGGTATCCATGTCTGTGTGCTCTTAGTTAGGCATGCCTAAATCTATCGCTTGAATTTCGTATATCGCGCGGTAATCATCTAGTCAAAGCGCAAATGATTAATACATATAAGAAATGTTAAGTAGATAAGCTTAGATAGACAAGAGTGAGCCAAATTATGTGTTGGTGCAGAAGACGACACATAGTTACGTAGCTCAAGGGACCCCTTTTGTCTCCATTACATAGAAAGTCAACTTTATTGCAATTATGTGTACGTTAGGATCTAGTGAAAACCATTCACCGGAAAATTATATGTTTTCTTGACTTCTGTTTAGTTTTGTGTGTGCCTCAATTCATGGACGGCTAATAATTATCTAACTATTTTACTTATTTTTTGTTTGATGTTGACTATTGCTAGAGTATTTTGTTCTCCCTTTTTGTCTGTGCAATTCGACTTCTACCTTTTCGAATAGAGTATTCACCGAACCAAAAGCTGAAATTATTTATAATCTTTTTTTTTGGTAAAATTATTTATAATCTTGATTATTATCACATCAATTATAGAAAACGACCCTCTCTCTCTTTTTTTGTTGTTGTACGATGCATGAAATAAGAAGAGAAATTAGGGTAGATAACCATAGATTCAAAACTATTTAACAAACTAACAATTCACTGTTAAATATTACAAATGCAAATCGAATTTTCTGCTCATTCACCCCATGCATAGTGGTCTAACCCCAAGAGTGAGGGTTTAACAATGAGTAAACAGATCGGCCCATTAAACAAACTCAATAGAATTTTTTTTTGATTAAACAGATCGGCCCATTAAACAGAGCCCAATTTTTATTATCAATCAGAAAGACTGAACTGAGCTCTGACCCCATTGAACGGCCACTGGACTCTTGACGACGTGTTCACCGTCTGTCCATTCGATCGACCCGAATTCATGACCAGGCACGGATCCAACACCGCCGCCGAGCACAATGCTCTTAAACGTGACTTCGAATTCCAACTCGCTCTTCTCCTTGCTAAACGCAAGCTTGCTCGGAGACACCTCGATCTCAACATTCGCCGGAGATTTAACTCCGATTTCGTACACCGCGTCAACGTTGCTTCCCACGTTTTTCACTACTCTTCTGTATTTCACAACATCTACGGTCGATCCGAAAACCACTGAGAAAGATGGGTAATTGAGATCGCCGGCAGTTCTGAGCTTGCTCGTCTCGCAGGCGTTGTAAAGAGTTGGATCCTGAAGGAAGACTAGAATCCCAGGAAACTCGTATCCTACGGCGCAGAGGAAGGCGACGTACTCTTTCACATCGATGTCGTAAATCAAACCAGGATTCAAGGCTTTGTTTGGATCCACGTGGCCGGCTCCGTGGATAAATGAGTTCGATGTTTTTCCGGTGGCGAGATCCTCGATTGGTTCACCGGAGTTTTCGGTATCGTAAGCGGTTGTTACGAGGGCGGATTTGATGGCCGCCGGTGACCAATCGGGATGAGCTTTACGGAGGAGAGCGGCGAGTCCGCTGACGTGTGGGCACGACATCGATGTTCCGGAGATTATGTTGAATTGGACCCGTCTCGGGTCGATATCCAAATCGGTCGGACCAACCATTCCGGTCCAACCGGCTAAGATGTTGACTCCGGGTGCAATCACGTCCGGTTTGAGGATAACCGGCGTTATGTGGTTTGGTCCACGGCTGGAGAAGGCGGCGACTCTGGGAGAAGGAGGAGATGGTCCGATCAAGGTGCCTAGGAAGCGGATTGTTGCGGTGGGAGAGTCTGACGTTTTGATGTAGTCGCGGATTTGATCTCCAGCTTTAGCTCCGACCATTGTCGCCGGGACGAGATGCGAATCGGCGGTCAGTTCTTCACCGCTTTCAGCTGTGTTCGCGAGAATCATGCCTGCGCCGCCGGCTAGCTTGACGGCACTTCCTTTCTCAACTCTGGCGTTGCCTCCTCTGTCACAGAGAACGATTTTGCCTTCCACCAAGGATGAGTTCAATTTTCCCGGGTAGCACAATCTGCTTCCGCAATCGCCGGAATATACCAGAGAAATTTGAGAATCGGGGAGAGATTCGCCAGCGTACAGTGACGTTCCCGTGAAGACTTTTCCGTCGCCAGTGATGGCGTTAGCGGAGAACTCTCTGTCGATCGTGGACGCACCGACAGTGAGGATCCAAGGAGCGATGTTAGTGGCGGTTTGTGGGCCAGGACCAGAGTTTCCGGCGGAGCAGGAAACGATGATACCGTGCCGCGTCGCTCCAAATGATCCGATCGCGATAGAGTCCATGTGATACTCCGGGGCGTAGCCGTTGGCACCTACGGAGAGAGAGATCACGTGAACACCGTCCGCTACCGCCTGATCCATGGCAGCGAGGATATCGGAGTCGTAGCAACCGCTGCTCCAACAGATTTTGTAGGCTGCGATTCTCGCCTTAGATGCCATCCCACGCGCCACTCCGCGCGCGTATTGGTACAAGCTCGCGTTGGCAACCACCGATCCAGCCGCCGTAGACGCCGTGTGCGTCCCATGGCCTTCTGTATCGCGCGGCGATCTCGATTCCTTCGCCGTGTGCGTTGATCCATTACGATGTGTTAAATATCCCTTGTAAAACGCTCGAGCACCGATAAGCTTCCGATTGCAAGATGATGCAGGAAAATCCGGCCCGGTCTCGCACTCGCCTTTCCAGGTAGACGGGACTGGATCGAGACCTGAATCCGAGAAACTCGGATGCTCCGGCCAGATTCCAGTGTCTAGAACGCCAACGATCACGTCTTCACCGTAATTGGAGTTGCTCCAGAGACCAGAATTATCGGAGAAACCGAGGAAGGCAGGGGTATGAGTGGTGTGAATCTCACGCGCCTGATCTGGGATAACGGAGATGACGGCGGGGTTACGGCGGAGAGCGGCTGTCTGGATAGGGAAGAGACGAGCGGAGAAGCCGTGAACGGCGCGTGAGTAAGAGTAGAGGAGGGTCGCGGGTTGGGGAGAAGATGGGAGGGAGTGGAGGAGAGAGTTGTGCCAATGGTTGTGGGAGGAGAAGAGGGAAGGCTTATGAGAGATCTGCACATGAACGATGTAGGATGCTAAGCCTTCCGATGAAGAAACTGCAGATAAGAGACGGAAGAAGAGAGAAAAAACGAAGAAGACGGAGGAGAGAGAGAGCTTAGCCATGGCGATCCCCCGATGGAAGAAGATTCGTTGTAGTGACGTATTTATTATCTCTCTGAGCTTCTGAATCTTTTATTTCGTCTATACGCCACGTCAGCAAATATATGAATAATTGGGGAATAATTGGTGACAAATGCTTCCCCCAAGAGAGATAACATGTTAATACTAATAGATATATCGAGGAGGAGACGTGGGTCACATGACTGCGTATTGACACGAGGATAAGAAGAATCATGAGGTTATAAAAAGTGGCAGGTATGACAAAAACGACAGACCAATAAGAAACGAACACACTACATTAAAACTCTTATCGAAAGATTCAAAACTATGAACGCTCATTACAAGTTTTGATATTCATACAATAGCCTCTGATTAGTTGTTTGGTTAGGGAAGACACAAGGTTACATAGCTTTTAAACAGCCCATGATATGAATCCCATGGCGCAACTGAGCCTGAAAGTGACGAATATCAGATATAGAGCAATGAGTCCAATACCTAAGGTTTTGTTAGGTCGCATGTCGTTGCGCGGGAGCACAACCATAGCCCAAACCAAACCGAGTACTAGAAACCCAAGTGTGTAGAACAAGCTTTTATCTTCTGGTACCATGTACGTGTCAGGACTCTTGGAACATGCGCCGAGAAGCATCGACACACCGAGCCCGACGAGTGTGTTGAACATTGGACCTGCATAGCATCCCGATAGAGCGATTTGTACACCATCCCCACCGTTCATCGACAATGCGATATTCGACACTAAGTCACCCATTGAGTTTCCCCAAGCAAGTACTGTTAGTGCAAGTATCGACGGGTTGATTCCATAGATCTCACCAAATGTCACCAGAAGAGCAACGAGTTCGTTTGCAATCATGTAGAACCATACGATGCTCATGATAAACCCACCAAGAACCCAAGGGATCAAGAATCTTCGAGGTGGGTGATCGGGTTCTGTGTTTTTGTAAGCAAGAAAACCAACAGTAGAGCCAATAGCAACGCCGATAAAGTAACCCACACCACAAGCTTGGGGACTTACATTGTCTTGGCTACTCCAGAGAGATGCCAAAAGTACAGGGGCTAATGAAACGCTAGCCACAGCATATGTCTTTGACCATGTATCTTCCTCGACCGATGGAATTGTCAACCTCCTTGGAATCGTCAATGGAATTTCCAACAAGAAAGTGAATTTAGTACACAAGGAGCTCTCAACTTCTGCACTGTCGTCAATCCATCCCCAAGGTGGCCTTTCATCATCTTGTACACTAACTCTCGCGAAATGGTTTGAGTAGATGGCCACATTTGAAGCCCACATCCACTGAGGAAGAGAGTTCTGTAGCCGAGGCGGACCATCCTCAGGGTCAGTTTCGATCAAGGGGATATGCATTGGAATATCCTCTTCAACACTTGGGGAAAACACACTTCCTTGCATAGGTAGCAAAGGAGTAATAGCTTCTAGCTTAAACCTCTTAGCATGCTTCCTCAGAATCACATTTGCTGCCACGAGGAAAGCATAGACCACATATATCGAGACAAACGCGATGGCGATCCGTACTGTCACTTGACCGACCATCAAAATAATTGATAAAGACACGAGTGTGAAAAGGAAGAAACTCAAGTCTCTGATGAAGCATTTCTTATCGATCTTGACTTCCATGTCCGCAACACAAAGTGAAACAATCCCAACAACAACTGAAGTAACAAATACAGCACCACCCAAGACGCTGTTAAGACCCACTTCTCCTTTATCTGTTCCAACAAAAGCAGCTATACTTGCAAACACATCTGGTGCTCCATTCCCAAGTGGAAGTAAAGTAACACCAGCAACAGTAGGAGGCAGCCTCAAAAGCTTCGAGAGCTTCTCCAACGAACAACAAAAGTAATCCGCAGCAGTATTACCCAACAGATAAAACAATGCAACAAGCCACACACCCAACATCATGTAACCCAAGATCTTGAAATCTCTGCAGGAGCAGTAAAAGAAGTTGAGGTAATCGAAGAATCCATCAGGGGAGCAAATTGGATTCGCTCTTAAGAACTCGCATTGATCAGCGTAACCCATGTGATTGTGTAACCCCGAGCATAATACAGTACTACTGCTACTCAAGCTGTTATGACCAGAACCGTTGATTAACTTCGAAACGTTTGTGTCAGCTTCGCTCATATGTCGACGAACTACCGTAAATTGGCTGAAACCATTGTTGAATTTAGCTTCGGAGGTCGAAACACTACCACCACCGACGAAGGACGCGTTACTTACCAAAGGGTTCCTGAGTATGTCGCTCCGATCAAAGAAGAAGACAAATAGAATCACAGCACAAAGCCCATTAAAAATCCCTCGAAATTTGGGATTTTTCGAGCTATAAAGAAAATTCACAGCGCTCATTTATTACCAACCAACCATAAACCCCAAACCTCGCCGAAGGGGGCTAGGGTTTCAAACAAACAAGATACGATATCGAACTTTTTGAAAAACCCTAGGATACCCAGATTCGGTTAGACGAAACGCAATTGAGAATCAGGTGATCAGCGAGATCAATCACCGATCGGAAGATTATAATTTCCTCGTAATTAACCCAGAATTTTGAAAGTTGGCGAGAGAAAATGGGTGTGATAACACGAAACAATGGCGAGGAATCTTCGCCCAATCAAACAATGGTGGATTGGTCGGATAAATTTGACCCGGAGACGTGGCATTCTTTGATTATATTCGTTACGCTGACATTAAAAAAAGGATTAATAAATATATTCGTTAAGTAGATATAGATTCTCGTTGGCCCAACTAATGTTTACACACGTATGATTTGACTGAGTATTAAGACGATAATGATTAGCAGCAATGGGACAAATCATATTTGATTAGGCGAGAAAGATACAAAGTGATACTTGATTCATTCGATTTATTGTTCTTGTCCTCTGTCCTTTCCCCCGTTTAAAAAAAAAGAAAATTCCTCTATATAGTACTCAATAGAGACAAGGATCATTAGCAAACATCGAAATATAGCATTCCTGTACATTTTGTAAATATAATAAACATTTTCGAATATTGCATAAACAAAAAAACATATATATATATATATATATATAAAAAAAAAACCTCTGTTAGAGTAATAGTCAATAAAATAAGTATTTACAACTGCAAATAAGAATTTTACCGCCAAAAAACAAAAGGAACTAAAACACGAACAGAAGCTTTAAGGCTGTTCCGGTGTTAGCTCTTGTATTAGCCGTTCGATCTGTCGTCTGTAAACAGGCATGAAGTGATCGCTTATCATCCTCTGCGATAACCTCACCTTACTATACAATAACCTCGGCGTCAGAAAGATTCCTACTCTACCCTCCTCCACCGTCTCCACTGTCTCAAGCCTCTCGGGGGCAGAACCGTCTTCTTCTTCGTTAGCTTCCACGACCTCAGGCCGGACTGTGACAATGTGCATAATTTTACCCGGCGGGAGGAATCTATGGGATTCTTTCATCTCAGGCGTCCGGATCTCCGGCTGGGCCACACCGGCCTCTGCGATGACCGCTTCTTCTTCTTCTTTGATTTCTTTTGCCACATCGGCTTCTTCAGGCAGCTCAGAAGCGTCGCCGTGGTAAAGGTCATGCTCCAGCTGCTGCCACAGCTCGGCTTCAGTCATACGCTCTTCGCGTGTTTCTATTTCTGCTGGATCCTCGCACTCATCAAGATCTGTGGCTCCAAGACAAGCAGATGTTTCATCGTAATCAGAACACTCAGCTTCTGATTTCCATTTCCCTGTGATTTCTTCATCCGTAGAAATACTACTAGTGGTGGCAAGCAGAGGATCTATGGTTTCGGGTCTAACTTGGGACATTGCTTCAGAAGAATCTAACTGATGTTCCGAGTTTGATTGAGTAGCAGGGACTCTGCGCCGCGGACCGATACATGACCAAGAAGATAAGCTTAGTGCAGGACTGGTCAGCATACTCTGAGCTCTTCTCATCACAACCTGCATAAGATTTGTTTTACTCAGAAACCTTTTGAGTCTTAAGAGCTGTTTAAGTTCAGAAGCATATTCCATGTAATTTTATTACCTGTGTGCCACTAGACACTGGACGTAGCATTGCACCAGCACCAGCAACTTTTGCTTTGGCAGTGGCCATAGATGGAAGGCGAGATCCTAAAGCCGTCGCTGAGCGATAAACAGTGCTGAGGATTCGAGTCCGTTCAATTTGATTTCTCAGATCATTTAGCCAAGCAGATGCTGTTACCTGAAGAGGTGGGAAAAGGAAGAACAAAAGGATTCTCTCAAGAAGATACAAAGAAAAGTTCTCCCAAATGAATAAATGAAGCATTGTCAAGGCATACAATTTGGGGTTTAGGAAGCTAACCTCAGCGCGTAAGTCATCTACTGATGCGGCAGAAAATGTAGGCACCAGATCAGCTCCATTTATGACAGACACGATGAAGTCGTTCCCAGAGTCGGCTAATTCCCAAGTCATACAAGCAGCTGAAGAACATAGGAACAAATGCTCAGTCTTATGTCTTGAGAGGGTATCAACAGATGTAATTGTGAACTATGTTGGATGAAAAACCTGGAGCAAATGTAACACAGGTAGCTGTAGAGAGCATTTTCTGCTCCCGCAAAATATATGTTAAAAGAGCAGCCGTTCCACCGCCCAAAGAGTGCCCAACAATCTGCCAACAAAATGCAGGACAATGATTGATGTGTCCGAACTAGAGATAATATTTTGTTTTAAACAACCGTTTTCCAGAAAAGGTGAAGCAGAAAACAGAAAACCGAAAATATAAAGTACCTTGATTTTGTAATCTGGATATTGCTCAAGACCCTTGAGAAGACAAGGGGTGGCAAGTTTTGCTATACACCGAGCAGCAGCAACCATACCACAATGTGCATATCCTAAAACCAGATTGCTGACCCCTCTCTCGTTTACAACAGTATGATGGAACGGCACAATTCCTCCTGTCGCAGCCGTCAAGGTGTCCTTGATGCTATGCGTTCCACGGATCAACAATAGAAAACATTTTGTATTGTGATCGACAAGAACCGTAAAAGCTGGCTTCAATATCTGCATGATGCAAAATTCACAAACTAATTCTCAACTTCTACATCAAAAAAGTGCCTAAGAGTCGAGAGTTGTTGAGAAATTACCCCAGCTTTGGGTTCGTGAATAAGGACGTTTTCCTTTGTAAAGCCAGTCTCTTCTAAGAACAACGGAAATGGTTTCTTGGAGAAATGCCAACACAATGTCAACAAGTGCAAATAATATCTAAGTTCAGTGGCTACTTCTGGTCCTTTGAGCTCTAAACTATCTTCACCACCAAAGACACGATCAACATGTAGAAGTCCCTGCAGTTTTAGTTACACAATATAAATTGTTCGTCTTTGACCACAAGATGACTAAAATAACCAAAAATTGTCACAGTTATAAAGATGAAGAGATGTTTACCTGCCTCTTGATGAGAAAATTGATCCCAAAAGCAAGATCTCCAATTGGCCACTTCCCTAGAGTCTCAGAGTAAGTAAAACGAAGAGTCTCAGAGAGAGTAGAAATTGTCTCCAACCAAGTTGCTGGAGCTTGAATAAGTCTATGCGAAACACGGTCAATCCTCAAAGAAGCGCGAGTAGCAGAAGTTCCAGAATTCTCATCATCAACATCAGATGGACCCGCTATTAATTTCCGGTTCAACGTGTAATATAGAAGAGCAGCTGCTCCAGCTGCTGTGGCCATAGTTGCAGTTGCCATGATCAATCTATCCCTAAAACATCAATGAAACAATTCGGTACAAAAAAATTACTTGTTGCTCATTAGCGTTTTAATCTGAAACGAAACTCAGTCTAAGACTAAAAATAAAACAAAATTGATCTAACTACATTGGATGCCACAAATTCAATCTCCAGAATCAGCTACGAGTGCATATGCTCTCCGACTTTTGCCAGAGATCTTCAAAAACATCTAAAGCTGGAAAATTGGATACAATTTCGTACGAAGGGACATTCCTTTCACATATTATCCCCCAAAAAATAAAAATTTCGGGATAAAAAAAACCACCACCCATTAATAGAAAACTCTCGCTTTCCTGAAATTTCTCGAAAACCACAACAAACCTACACAACCAAAAAAAAAAAAAACTGCAAACAATCCAATCGAATGTGATTCAGCTTGAAATTCAACATGATCTATTGCAAAGGAACAAGATCCGTGAACTAAAGAAAGAGAACGAGAAAACCCAACAATCGCATCGTGAAAACACGAAACTCAATGAAAATCGAACCTGGAAAATAAAGATGAAACCGTGACCCTGATTTTAGGGTTTTACAGTGGAGAAGGTTAAGGTTGCTTGCTTATGTACGATATCTCCGTCAAGGGGGACTTTCTCTCCGATGATGATAGATTAACAAAAGTGCAAAACTGATTATTGCTTGCTTTGAATAAACTGCGCTACGTTTTTGTGCTGAGCAAACGCCGCGTAGTTTCGCGCCGCCAAGATCTGGTGCTAACGTGGCGAAATATAACTGGATCACTTAGTTTCCCAGAGCTGACCTAACTAGTTGTATGGGAAAATGGTCAACAACAAATCCCAACTAAATTTGGCGTGCCAAAAAAAACTCAAACTAAAATACGGTTTCATTTGCTACATGAATTCAAAATAAATTAAATTTTTTAATCCGAACTACTAAAACTAACACGAATTTAATATTGATCATAAAAACGTTATTCAACCTTGACGGAGTGCTAATGTGGCAGACACGGTGGATCCATCCAGGTACTAAAACGATATCGTTTTCATCTGTCGAAATTCGAAAAAAAGAAAACAAAACGACGTCGTATTAAATTGGGGGTAAATTAAACCCTCAAAATCGATTTAGGGTTAGACACTTAAGCGTCAAGCCGAAAATAAGCAGCATAATCACTCATGTGATTCTTCGATTGAGATCAAAACTTCTGAAAACAACTGTAACAATAACCAAGTTATACATTATAGCACAAAGCCAGAAGATTAAACTGAGAATTAATGTGCTATACGAATACATATATATAAAAATGTGTATGTATCTCTACATGGCTCTTGATTATTCATGTAACTAATGAATCATTGTTATCGATGGCGACAAAGTAACTCCAAATAAAAATTAAAATTCTAGATTGATAGAATTGTGAAAGCTGCTTTAGTTTTAGGGTCGAATCGAGTTGGCACTAACCCATTTACAGTGACGCCGTTTCACAGTTACAGCTTTTCCGGCAGCGCGTGTTTCCTCTGAATCTTCCGTTGAGTCTCCGTCGTACTTTTTCTCTTCCGTGCAGAAATCTTCCTCCGGTAGTCCCTGCACCGTTGCATCCACCGAATGCAGAGCGTAACGAGCCGGCAGTCCCGAATACGACATCGAGTTCCTTTCTTTCACTCTTCTGTTGTATGTTCCGGAAAGAAGCTTAATTCTCTGTCCCTCGGCGTTGCCATTGAAGATGGACCCGAGCTCTTCTTTTATGGCTCGAAAGACTACCTCGTCGGGGGTTTCTTCTGGTTTCATCTTCTCCGATAAAGGACGAAATCTCTCCCGGATGCTACCGTCGGATAATTCCTGGTGAGATTCCACGAGGATTCGGCCGTCGGCGTTGCCATTGCATCTCTTGATCTTTTCGGCTTGACGCTTGAATGTGTAACCCTAAATCGATTTTGAGGGTTTAATTTACCCCCAATTCAATACGACGTCGTTTTTTTTTTTGAGTTTAGACAAATGAAAACGGCGTCGTTTTGGTACCGGATCCACCGTGTTATTGACGTGTCTGCCACATCAGCACTCCGTCAAAGTTGACTAACGTTTTTATGGTCAATGTTGGATTCGTGTTAGTTTTAGTAGTTCGGATAGAAAATTTTAATTTATTTTGAGTTCGGATAGTAAATGGCACAGTATTTTAATTTTAGTTTTTTTCGGCACACCGAATTTAGTTGGGATTGTTTTTGACCCTTTTCCCGAAGTTGTATATAACAACAATGAGATCCATTAAGCAATAAGCAGTGCATTGTCTATCGATAAAAACATGGTAAATCTAAAAATTAATGTGTTTTGTGTAATGTATTTCGAATAGAAATGTAAAAGTATATTATTGCTTATGTGATCACTAAACTTCCAAAATGTACCAATTAAGCTTGTCTTTTGTGGTAAATATTAGCTATCATATTAATTTAAATTTTTACAAAAAATAATTCCAGTCCTTCGCATATAAAAATTAAAAAGTACATGTTTTGACAGTAAAAATTTGTAACTAATTTATTAAGGAAAACTTTCATGATAAATCAAATTCAATGATTTCCTTTTTTTCAATATATATTCAAATCCAATGACTTTTGTTTATTTATCGACGGAAAAAATATATTAATCGAGTTAGAAAATCTCGGACACTTTTGCCCTAGCTCCGTAAAAGGATAAAACGAAGAATATATAAGAACCAGTGGTCGATTTGCTCGCGTTATTTTCTCAAACGAAATTCTCATCCAATTGCGATCGGATCTGGGTTTAATATTTTTTTGACGAACCCGTGTCCGTGTTCGATCTGGAGTAGAAAGTCCCAAACTTTTTTTATCGCTTCCTTTAGCTGAACCCTTTGGTCAAAACCCTAACCTAGATTCCTCTTTCCTCCTTTTTTTTTCTTTTCTTTCTGTCAATTTTCGATTCGTCTGAGTGCTACTCTTTCTCTGCTCGATTAGCCAATCCTATCTCTTCAACTGCAATCTGAGAACTTTGTTATCGGTTGTGTTCTTTATAAAGACCGAAACTTTTCTTCAATTTTAAGCGGATAGTCAGTGACGATGTCTTGGGCTGGACCTGAAGATATATATCTTTCAACTTCGCTCGCCAGTTATCTCGATAGTAATCCGTCTCTCTTTCTCTCTGATTTCCAGATTTGTTGAAGCGTATCTATGTATGTATGTCTTTATAAGGATAAGGCCTGTTGGCTCTGAATGCATTACGGGAGCTTACTCCTGCAAACAATTTCAATGTTTCTTTCGTTTGATTTTGAGCTCGTATTGTTGATTAGGCTTGCGGCCTTATTTAAAATTTTGGTGTTGTAGTATCGCAAAGAGACACTCATTGCTGCTTAAGAGATTGAATCTTCATAGCTTTTGTTTATTTACTGTGTCAATTCTGACTGTTCATTGATTATCGTTGCTAAGCTTTTAGCATGCACTTGATCAGATATGATGGAATTTCCAGCTCACTCTTGATTCAACTTAAGAAGTATATACTTTAACCTGTTTCGAATATGATTCACTATTGACTTAGGCATTTCGATTCGAGTTCTTTGAGTTTGAAGGTTCATGATCTTCTTTTTACAGATTTTTGGGGATGTGTGTTTATTCTCAATCTCATTTAGAGTTTAGGTCTGCTCTTAAACATGAATCGTTGTGCCTCAGTTATTTATGGATGTTGGCTCTGCTCTTGATGATGCAGGAAAGCTACTTGTGCTCCTTAGAGATGGTAGAAAGCTAATGGGAACGCTCCGTTCATTCGACCAATTTGGTATTCATTTTCCTTTTTCATTCTCCTACATTTATGATATGGTTAGTGGAAGTGAGATTAAAAGTATGCTTTATTCGCTGTAAATACACAGCCAATGCGGTTCTAGAAGGTGCGTGCGAGAGGGTAATTGTTGGTGAACAGTACTGCGACATTCCTTTAGGCCTCTATGTCATCCGTGGAGAGAATGTTGTTCTGATTGGTGAGCTGGTAAGAAGTCTCCTTGTTTATTTGTTTGTTATCTCACTTTGCGTTATCCAGTTCACTGATTTAGCCTGAAAACCATGTGTTAGGACACGGAGAGGGAGGAGCTTCCTCCACATATGATTCGCGTCTCAGAGACAGAGATAAAAAGGGTAAGGCAGAGCTCACATCACATGTTCTAAATTCCTCAGATCAATAACAAATTGATTAGCAAACTTTGATTCATTTGTGATGTTGTGTGCGTGCTGATGATTTGGTTTTGGGGAATCTGTGTGTTCTGGTGCAGGCGCAAAAGGTGGAGAGGGAGGCGAGTGAGCTGAGAGGAACAATGAGGAAGAGAATGGAGTTTCTTGACTTTGATTAAGCCGGATTGTGTCCCATTCATTCTTGGCTTGATGCTCTGCTTTGGCTCGCAAGTTTTATGATGAGCCTTTTTGGTGTGGATGGAGATATGTTGATTTAGGGGAGTGACGCAGGTCTCATGTTTCATTTTGGAAGAATATGAAAAATAATCTATGTGTGTACTTTTGTCTTCGGATCTATTTTATCTTTTTCAAAGAAAAAAAATGGCAATCTTTTTACTTCTCTTGGAATTGGGTTGAGATGGAGTGATTGCTTTCTGAAATCAAGACCTAAGACTTTTTTCTTTCATGAAGTTTTGAATCAATGTTGTGATCGTTGGCTAACACTTTGCAATCAAAGATCCTTGTTCATAGACTTATTATCATTGTATATCTAACAAAACTACACAAACGACAACGGAAATGGAGCAAAAGAGTAGCGGACGTGGCACATTGCAGAATTTACATGGTAAACATTGGTTTTGTGATCAAACAGGACTTTGGTTAAAAGAAGAGAGTATACATATGGCACAAACAAAACAACACAGAAAGATATGTTTATTATTCCATCGGGCAGAGAAGGAACGGTGCATAAACCACCAACCCGTGAATAAAAATTCAAAGAATGGCTCTATTCTATGACCTCCTAAAGTGGCTGAGGGAAGAAAAAGAAAAAAAAAGAAGGAAAATAACCTCTTGGTTTTCGATCTTCTTTCATCGCCTCCTCAAGTGTGGCGGTGTGGTATATCCTTCGAAAAAATCTAGAACGATTGTCTCGATATCTTCAACCGAATATTTCAAGTAGTTCTCAGGGTGTCTTCCACTCTCTATATGACCCCTGAACCTTCCAAGAAACGATCTATAAGCCGGGATCAAATGCTCGGATAGAGATATTCGGAGCTCCTCTCTAAGCTGAGCATCAGGAACCGACCATGTGGACTGAGTCCTGTGAACCTCTTCGAACATTGCATTGAAAGCTTTAAACCGATCTCTAAGTGCACTTCTTGATACCCCTGAGGAGAAACTCCCACTCACATGTAACCCTTCATCTCTCAGGCTGTTCAGTACTCTGACCCATGTGGCTCTCTGGTAGCTTGTGGCTGCGTGTCTGAATATCCCAGTGAGTTTCCTTAAATAATGGTCTCCGATCATTTCTCTTAGTTCTGGTGAACCTTTCACCTTCTGAACGATGTAATGGATGTTGTTCATGATGAATATGTGAGCTAGAGATGTGTCTCTGTAGTGGTGGGATTTCTCTTCCAAGTTGAAATGCAAGACTACGATTAACCATATCAAATGCAAATCCAATGGAGATTTACTCTCTAGCTCCGTCAAATCCATAACCGGTGTTTTTGGATCAGACCCAGTTGAGGGACTCGACATGATTAGATCAAACAGCGTTTGCTTATAATCAGAGATCAAGCTGATGTAGTTCATCACATACCTTGTCAATGGATGAATAGTGCCTCCAGGGACAGGAACTATCGAGGGCTCACGAAGAACAGCATTCTCAAACTCCGAAAGTATGCCTCTTGCTGCTTCCGTTAGTCTCGACTGAATCTCAGCGGCTTGAACACGAACAGCATCCGATGAATCTGAGTCGAAGATTGCTTCGATATCTGGCAACATATCCGTTAACGCATCGTGTAAATCCAGAATCTTGAACAGCTTCTCAGGTGATCTTCTGCTGATGCTTATAGCCTCAGGGAAAGTGAAAAGTCGAAGAGCAGATGCCTTTACTGTCTCCATGAAGCATGTCTCGTCCATCGCCGCGCAAATGCCGTCGAATAGCTGCTCGCAGAGTCTCTTCTCGCTGGAGAAGACAACTCTGATGCAGACCTTCGCCGCACGGATCCATCGCCTGATTTTTCCTTCAACGACTTCCCACTCGAGCCTCTGCACATCTCCGATGCTCATCTTCACGATCCCTAGCTGCTTGAATATTGTTTCCATGGCCGATTTCCTAATGTTTCCGTACACTTGGATGCATTCGCGGGAGTAACCGGCGGCGACCATTCTCTGAACAATCGACCTTAGGTCGGATACTGCCTCCGGCGATATCAGATCCATCTCGCGTATGCTGCTTGTGGATCTGTAACTGCTCCTTCTTCGCGTTAACCGGCTCGAACCGGAACCAACCGGCAGATTCGATTCTTCTTCTTCTTCTTCTTCGTCTTCTTCTTCTTCGGCAACATCGCCAGCGGTTACGCTGCTATCTTCTCCAATCTCGGTGCGTGAAGAGTGAGAGGAGACTGATTCCTCGAGAAAAAGAGAATCAGGCTCGAAAACAGATGTTTGGGAGAGAAGAATGTTCCGGAACTCTTCTTCGAGCCTAGCCATGGCGATTTGGATAGCTGAGTTGGCTTTGACCTCGTGGTCATCGACTGCGGTGGTGGCGGCGGCAGAGGAGGAGGGAGAAGAGAAGGAGAGAGAAGACAAGGACCGTTGGATTTCATCAACGGCTCTCAGGAACCGATCCACCTCATCACGATCGCTCTGGAAAATCATCTTCCCCCTCGTTTCCTCAGACGCCGCCGAGTCCCACCGAAGTATTATCCTCTTCGCCGTCTCCAACGTCGAGCCATCGGAATATAAACCGCCGCTATTCTCCGGCGGTTCCATCTAAAACCAATCAGACACCAAAAATCAACCCCCAGAAAAAAAAATAAAAAACAACAAAAGTCGAAACCAATGAATCATTCACCTTCACCTTCACCTGATTCAATTAGGTCTTCTCAGATGAAAAATCCGTCAAGGAGATTGGCAGATATTTTTGTTCTCTGATTGTTTTTTTTTCTTTTCAATTTTTATAATCAAGAAATCGTTTCTTATCAGAAGTCTAGTAAAGCAACAAGCTTGTCTGGTTTTGTAATGTTTTTTTTTTTGGAAGTTTCTCCAAGAGGTGGGAAAACAGGAAGTAGTCATAGACTTTTCAACTCCTCGTGTGTCTGATTACGTTGCGAAATTTTAACTTTCCGAATTACTCTCGCCGGCGGCGTAAACTTCCCGGAATAATTTAAAAAATTTCTGACAAACTATTCGGTGAAATCTAGTCATAAATGCTAGTATGCCTAAACTAAAGTCCCACTTTCTCTAAAAAGAGACACATCTAGATATCCAATCATGTCTTATGATCTTTCATTTTATTAGTGGGATCATTGTAGCCAGTAATTTTGGAAACTTTTTGAATTATCTTATAATCTAAAATTATACGACAAATACATTTTTTTTTTTTGACAAATACAATTCGATAGCTACCGGCGACCGAAGCCCCGGCGGCGCCAGCGGCGATCGTAACTATAACGGTCCTAAAGTAGCGAAATTCCTTGTCGGGTAAGTTCTGACCCGCACGAAAGGCGTAACGATCTGGGCACTGTCTCGGAGAGAGGCTCGGTGAAATAGACATGTCTGTGAAGATGCAGACTACCTGCACCAGTCACTAGGGGTGGGCGAAATTCCTGAACCGAATCGAAATTTCTAAATCCGAATGGATTTGAAAAGATTTATATCGAATTATCCGATTCCAAACCGAATCCGAATTGTATAAAACCGAATGAAATTAACCAAATTAACCGAACTAACCGAAATTCAAAAAATAATTTATACTTTTAATTAAATATATATTGAAAATATACTCAAATATCCTCAAATTTAATCTAGTATCTTATTATATAAAGCTGGATCTCTCAACGTGAGCGTGACACGTATGATAATTTTCACTCACGAGATCGTGACATTTGTCACGGTTAATTTAGATATTGACATGTGTCAATTTAATTAAAAAAGTAAAAATGAATTAAATGGGGACGACGACGTGGAGCTCTTCATGGCGGTTCGGGTTGAAATCGCCCAAATGACGATTTGCGTGACCATGGGAGCTTACGAAGTAGAACGCTATCGGTTTTAGAGGCGGTCCGGGTACGATGTTGGAGGTGGGCCTCACGTGTTTGGAGACCCAAGTTTGTCGTTACATGTCCAACCAACAAATTATCCGGGTAATGTTGCTGTTACCATCAAAGTTGAGAAGGATTTGGTTAATAGTGCTGGTGTCATTGACAACCCTGTGACTTATTGGGAAGAACTTCTTTCAGCCGGCTGGTTGCCAGCAAGTCAGCAAGTTCTCGAGGACATTTTTAACGAGCAAGAGTTGGAGCTCATTCAGAGGACCGCGCTGCCTCTGACACAATGCGCTCCAAACCGTGGAGATGTAGCATGTAATGACGGGAGATCGTCTGCAGGGTCGTCGGACGGGTTTCCCGCTGAGAGCTGAGAGAGTCATGTGCCAGTTGATGGGATAATCAGGCTTGGCGGCCCGCCAAACACCATGGACCCTAATTCCAGTCTCAGCGCCGAAACTGGAAGTCTCATGTTGATGACACCAGATATGAGCAGTGATGATTTACTCTGTCCAGTTGGACACGTTAATTGTTCTATAACCCTAGGCCAAAAAGGAAGAAGCTAAACATGTTGTTGACGGTTTTTTTGTAGGCCAAGCTTCTGGTTCGAAGGAAACTGTTGCTTTGTAAGATAATTTGTGCGCTTGTTACATATTATTTTGTAGATCTAAACTGCTTGATAACGACCTAACAATAAATTTGGTACTTTGTCGCAGGGGTTGCTCCATCGCATACCCGCGCATAGTTATGACAACATCTGATGACAACACCATAGACACATATACAGGGCTAGCCGTGTGCTCAAGGAATGTTGAAACGTCTAAGCTCTTTCTAAATGCAACAGATGACAATGACTCATCAGATGACAGTCTTTCCGGGGGCGGTGAGCCGGGTAAACTATATTTGCATCTTTACTATAAAATTTGGCCGCTAACTAAAGTGTTAGTGGTTAACAAATTGAATAATAATGTGTTTTAGGGGATGCAACGTACAAAGCAGGCGAGCTGTTTGTGGGGATGATGTTCAAAGACCATGATGCTTTTAAGCTTCACATGTCCATTTATGCCCTGACACACAAATTTCGTTACTACAACAAGCGGTCAATACCCAACATGATGGTCCTTAAGTGCATCGGCTAGAGGTGTCCATGGCGCGTGTACGCGGTTAGGTTAAGCGCCTCTGGGTGGTACCAGGTGAGGAGAGTACGCCCAGCTCATCTGTGCACGGTTGATGAAAGAGGGGGGTTTCAAAGGCACGCTACAACGGGGGTTATCTGTGGAATGATGCGGCAAAGATACCGGGGGAGAGAAACCGGTCCCCGGCCAAATGATTTAAGGGAAATAGTGCGTGATGGGCACGATGTCCCAATATCGTACTGGAAGGCGTGGAAATCACGCGATATGGCCTTGGATTCGGCGAAGGGGTACAACTGGCGAATCTTACAAACTCATGCCTGCGTATCTACAGAAGCTTGTCGCCGCAAATCCATTGACCATTGCTACGATAGAGACGGAATACCATGAAGGGATTGGTCAGTGATTTAAGTACTTGTTCTTCGCGATAGGCGCCTGTATCGAAGGGTTTCCTTGCATGAGGAAAGTGATTGTAGTTGACGGTACACATCTACGGGGCAAGTACGCAGGGTGTCTCATCACCGCAAGCGCACATGATGCCAATTACCAGATTTTCCCTTTGGCATTTGCTGTCGTGGATGGGGAAAACGATAATGCCTGGATTTGGTTCTTCATAAAGTTGCAGGAGATAGTTCCCGACGAGGATCAACTAGTGTTCGTTTCTGATCGGCACAATTCCATATATCACGGATTGTGGAAGGTACTAGTTGTTTTGGTATGGCAATATTAAATTTAGAAGCGTTAAATATATTGATGGTGGGGGCAAAAACAATTTTAGCCGTAACTTTGGCTTCGTGGGTCTTGTTCTTCTAAAGTAGTTGCTAACAGGTTAATGTTTTTGTTGGCGGTTAATATGAAATGAACATGGCCTCAAATTGTTTTGGTATTTGCGTCATGTGTACCTCTGAGCAAACCACTGTGCGTGCGTGGTCCATTTGCAAAGGAACGTCCAATCGATCTTCAAGAAAAAGCAGCTGGGCTACTTGGTGTCAAAAGCCACTCGCGCCTTCCGACTTGCAGACTTCAATGTCCACTTCGATGATCCAGCATTGACCACAATTGTGCGGACTACTTAACCAGGATTGGGTTTGAGCACTAGGCCCGCTCACACTCAGTGGGGAAACAGTACAATTTAATGACGAGCAACATAGCAGAGTCCTTAAACGCGGTTCTTAACGATGTTAGTAGAATACATACGGGCAACCCTTATAGGATGGTTCACCATCCGAAGAGGTGCCGCCGGGAGGGTCACAAACAGTCTGCCTCCTAAGATTGAACTTCTGGTGACTAAAAATTTCAAGACATCGACAGGTTTTGGCGTTCAATGTATCAACAAAAGGAAGTATGAAGTTCATGACAAGGAGGGGGTCCCGTACCACGTTGATCTGTGTATGAAGACATGTTCATGCTGCTCTCCAGATGTTAACCATTCCGTGTACGCATACGGTGGCAGCTGCCATTAGGGCGAAGATAAAGGTGGAGACGCTAGTGGCGGATGAACTAACAAATGCTTAATTGAAGAAGGCTTACAGTGGCAACATATATCCTGCAGCTGAGTACCGTGAGGAAACTTCAGTTTTGGAGGGCGTCCCAGAACTACAACTTCAACCACCATCCATTAGACTCTCCCGGGACGTCCACGCAAAAAGCGTATCTTCTCACGCGGCGAATTCACGGTATATTTTCTTTTATCCGTTATTATTTTGTAGGGATCGCTAATAATATTATTGTCAGTAGTTTTCTAACTGTGTATAAGTTTACTTTAAATTCTCTCAGCGTGGGACTACAGCTCGCCTGAATGTCTGTGGTCGATGTGGTGGCTTGGGCCACAACCGTGCCACTTGCAGGATGCCTATCTAGTTGGTCGACATAAAGGGGCAAGCACTCGGCGTAGTAAGTTTTTGTATAGGTCGGAGTTGGGGCGACAAATTTTCAAATATATGTATGTTTAAATGTAAAATCCATCGACAAGACCCATCGTAGTCTCATATCCAAATGACTTTGTAAAATACTTGGTATGGGAACTAAATAGTTTGCCTCTATAATGTAAAAAGGTTTGGAAACTCCAAGTTAAGTTTGTTAAAAATTCTATTAAGACAAGTATTTAGTTAGAATCATAAGTATGGTCGCCATTACAAAAGTTAATGTCTAACTTATTTATTAGCAAACCAAACTTATGTGTAACATTGCCATAACAAAAAAAGGTAACGTATAATATATATATTAGCAAGGTAAATATGACTTTGTACAGATAAATGAATGTTTAGTTAATACAATATATGTGCTTGACTGTTTGGTTAAGAGACTGTATTCATAACCGGGCATACAAAATGGTCGATAAAATTATATGGTGACGTCTACCTAAATTGTTAGCCTCGCAATAAAAAATAAGGGGTAATGGTTAACATATTTTTTAGCACTACAACCAAATATTTGAATGAATCCATAGATGTTTAGGTAACACAATATATCTGTTGGTGTTTAAGAAAAAGATTGATCCCCAACTATATAGAAAATGCAGATATGAATGAGTCTATATATGCATATATCTTGAGTGTTTTCTAAATGTCTTTATCTCCAATAAAATATAAGAATCTTTATATGAAAAGGTTACGTCCAATTAATCTGTTACCACTATAAACAGAATGATGGCTAGGACACTAAGATATTTATCCGCGTCCAACTAGGAGGTTGTCAAATTACATTAAGCTTAACATTACTTGTTATAATCGTGGACAGGGATGCGTAGCAGAATTCAACAAGACTAATATTCAAAACAACACATAAATATAGAACAAACAAAAGGAGGGGGTGTGGACCGCAGTTTGGGTGATACTACAGCGGCTCCACAAATTCCTCGAATAGCAAGACTGCTAGTTTTGGCGACTCTATCGAGAGAACTTCGGGTGTGATGGACATGCAGCCATCAAATCCGGTCATGGCGTGCGCCTGAATAAGTAAAACGGTTGACACGGCTGAGTCCGAACCGTCAAAATTCTGAGGTATGCCCTTCACCCTCTCCAAGTAATACGGCTTCCCAATACAGTCTTGTGGTGCAACCCCCAATGCCTTCTTGATAATCGGGAACATCATGGCTATGGGTGCGAGGTCTTTCTTCAAGAGGTTTTCGCTGTAGTAACATGTGTTGCAGTCGAGTATTTAGATGGAGCAAGCTGGAATGTCGACACATACCCCTATCCAGTGTTTTCGGTCAACGAAGAAAGGGAAGTACACCTTTTCGATAGGCGGGGCTAGTTCGTATGCAATTCTAAGCTGTCCAAGAAACTCTTCCGGCATTACAAATCTGTGCTTGTCCTTTAGCGCAAGCTTTTTAAACCTGGAGTGATGACGCACTATCATGGCAGGGAAACGGGAATAAAAAAATCGTATTTTGCTTGGCCATATCCGCATGGACACGCGCTGCGTGAAGTACATAAGGGCGTCAATGACCTGGGTGGACAAAACCAGGGTCAAGTCTGTTTAAATTTGTTAAAAACCCTTCGTTGGATCTTTACCTTAGGGAGCATAAGCTTGGTCCGCCCGACAATCTCAGAAATGTTTTGGTTAGTGAGAGTGATACCGTCTCCAAATTTGACAACCCTGTCACAAATGCGTTTAAGCCGATATTTAAAAATTATGGGTAAAACATAATTTAGCTTCGAATTGTAGCATATTACCTGTATTTTTTCAGCTTCTCGAAGAGTACATCATATTTGGCTCCGTAGTTCACCTCTGGGTCTGACCCAATTAAAACAAATTGAGCCATATTTGACTTCATTATCGCCTTGAAGGCGCAGTGATAGTCATGTAATCCAATAGGCTCCGATTTCAACCTTTTGCTCTTCCTCAGCGCGTCACCCTCACCCTCACCCTCCGCAACAAGAGAGTCTTTATCCGTTAATGGCGTAGGATCCTTATGCTGGACCTCCGTGTGACCCTGCGATAATTCTTGGTATATGTAATAAAAGTGTTATCGACAAAGAACCTTCTGAAGGTCCGGGATTGCTAAGGTCTCGCCCACCTCCGAATTACCCCCAGCTGCAGCAAGCGGTCTGATGTCGTTTCCGTAGTTCCATATATTATTAGCTTCACTATTATTTTCCTGTACAAAAATAAATTGCTAAGTAAATCTGGAAGTTAGCTAATAAATTTTCCTTAGGGCATGCGTTACATCAACTTAGCGAGTAAAACAGAGTGTTACCTTCGACAATAAGGGTTTTAGCGAGCCAATGACATCCTTGACTACGACATCGTGAAATCGTTGCGGTGGATGGCCTGTTGCCCCCTCGCTTTGTCTCAACCCAGATCCTTCGGAGGAACACCTTTGGGGGACATTATTATTCCGTCTCGAGGCTGCTTCAGTGGGGGCTTGTATGGATACGGACTTCTCCAAATATCCTACTGCCGCCGCGATGAGGGCTTCTGATACTGCCCTCACAACCCCATCTCTCTCTCTGACAATCATGGCTTCCACAGATAGCACGACCGCTTTAACCTCCCCCTTCACTTTTTCAGCTACAAGGTCAGCAATCATATTCGCGTCTACTGCCACAGTGGATGCGCTTGCCACCACCTTATCTTTCGCCTTCTTCTCCTTGGCCAATTTCTGCTCTTCCCTCATCCTTGCAAGGTCACACGCAGATAAACCTTCGGTGAACATATTATTCTCGAAGTTGAACCCCTCGCCAATCAGTCGCACCATGTTGCTTACGCACTCATCTTCTTCATCGTCGGACCATCCCAAATTCATGTCCCCATCTAACGGCGGATCTCTAATTGGAATGATAGAGCAAACGGGCACCTGTGAAATTATCATGGTAAAAAGACTATTATCTGCTAATAGTACAAAAAGATAACAGACTGACTAGTAACGAAAATCAGGTATGGGAAAAATTTAACAGGCACCTGTTAAGTTATCCCGATAAAACAATTATTATCTGCTACAATACCCAATGAATGAGGCAATAAAGCAGTTACGAGAATCAGGTATGTTAGTTAGCATAACATCCATCGGTAAAGTTATAGGGGTAAAAACATTATTATCTGTTATTAGCCCATATGGATGACAAAAAAACTAGAAGCGAGAATCAGATATGATAATTGTTAATTTACAAATTGGCGACTATCATGTTTGTTAGTTAGTAAATAACTGTTACCTGACAAGCCTCATCGATTTCCCTCGCGTGGCCTAGGCTCAGCCCAAGTTTGGGAATTTCCGATTTAGAGGACTTGATGCCGCGTCTGCAACATCGTCCTCAGCAGCGTCTTCATCAGGGAGACTGTTTTCCTGGGTTTGTTCCCCATTGCTGTCCACTTGCTCACCGGTCTCGTATTCTTCTTCGCAGGAGAAGGAGTCATCTGCGTTGTCTACCTCAACGACTTCGGTGAGTGCTGAAACAGCTTCCACCATCACAAGCTGAATCGCATGGACAAATCCTTTGAGGGCGACTGTGCTTTGAGCTAGTGCGAGCAGGTCTCTCCCCTTTATACTAGAGATGACCAAATCGAATGAAACCCTACCCCATGGGTATGTAAGGAAAAAGTCCAGATCTCTTATAAGCTCTACATGCTCTTTCACGATCTTTGGGTTGTGCGAGGTCGGGCATAAGACTGCCGCAGTCAACGCCAAGCACGCGTACTTGACTCGGATCTCCTTTCCCGTGATGGTTTTTTTTTAAGCATCTTTATAACGGCGTCGACGGTGACTGTCTCTAGAGTGCCAAACAATTCGCCCCAGTACGGCTTCTCTCTCACCGGATTCCTTTTTTCTTTTCGACTGAGCTTCTGGAATTTCCCACACGGCAGGCCGGTGACTGTTGTGAATTCTCACAAAGATACCCTAACCGGTTTGCCGGCGAAAAGGAACCATATTTCGTGTTTCCGCCCCACTCTTAAGAGTCTTGTAATTAGGAAGTGGCCAAAACTGCTGGAAAATGGAGGCTTCTCCGACGACACAATTAGTTTGCCGAACGGCGAATTTATGAGGATCTCTGCCTCTTCCTCCCGTAATGCAGACATAATGGTGTTTATTCTTTTCGCAGTTTGGTAGGTTGTCAGCTGTTCGCCGGCTGGTTCCTCTCCGGCAACAAAAATTCGATTCGGGAGAAGAAGCGATTGTTGCGATTCCTGTTAGGGAGAAGGATTAGAGAGTCGCATAACCAAAAAAAGAATTAAATTGTACAATGTGGTAAGGAGCATCTCCGAGGACTAACTCACCATAACTGTCTCCGATTGGGGTACTGGCTTTTTCTCTTCTAGTGGGTGCAGCCGATAATCTCTCTTCCGTCGACGCAAACCTAACTTTGATACTGGTTTTTTTTTCCCCTCCAATATCCTTCGAAACAGTTTTTGAGAAACAAAATTTCTTTGGCAAATCCGAGAAGTCGCCTCGTTACGTCATGATGACAACCTTTTCCTCCGATATAATTTTGTTTGTTATTAATATAAATATTATTTTAGCCATTGTATATATCTATGTGTATACACAAAATCGGCTGATAGATCCACCATATCTACGCTATGGATTCGATTCTGGTAACTAAGGGTAGGGGCAATATCGGTTTTAAAATTGTAAAACAGTAAGATGGTTATATTGCAAATTTCTTTGCAGTCGTTGTTAAAGAGTCTAAATACTCAAAACAAAATAGTGTATTTGTTTCCGTGCTAATAAATTCGGCAGTTTACCTTATATAATTAATTTTTATTATTATTTATAGTTTGTTCTAAAGTACTACGACATGGTTGGACCGTGTTGGCAAGGACGTCAATTTATATCATCTCTGACGTTTTTGTAATCAAATTACCTGCGGATAAGAATATACAAATTTGGTGAAGATTTTCAAATTAGTATAATGGAGGTTTTTTTTCAAATAGTTTATTTTTGAATAGTCGGAAACCAGCTAAAAATACATGTACATTGTCAAACGTCATAATGAGATGTGGTTGGTGGACCATACATGATTTTAATCGATCCGATAAGAATCGATACAAGTCGCAACAGATATTTAGGTTATTGAATGTTTTAAAATAGCTACAATGAGAATGATATACCAGAATCAATCAAACTTATAATTTCATTTGAAGTTTTTTGATAGATCTCACATGCTCCTTCCGTTTCACAAAAAGTGTCATTTTAAAGTTTTATTTTTGTTTCACAAACAGTGTCGTTTTATGTTTTCAATGCATAATTTTAAACAGAAATCTAGTTTTACCCTTATTGTTTTAGTGTATTAATTAGAGAGAGAAAAATTATTTAGTGTATTAATAAAGGATAATATTAAATTTTTAATATTTTTTTTAATATGTGTGAAATATGTCAAAATGACATTTTTGGTGAAACATAGGAAATATATATTAACAAGATAAATATATAAAAATATAAGATATTATACCATTATATTATTTGAGTCCCTGAAGACAGACCACGAACCCAATAATTTAATAAAATCAGCCACAAGACCGGACTAACCCATTATTACACGCCTGGGTCCCACTTATCGAGTTCGTCAGAATAAATGGTCCCTCGATATCCACGGGAAGGGATCAAAAACGTCGTCAAGATATGGGCTTGGGCCTGATCCTGAGCCTGGGCTGTAAGCAAGATGACGAAACGACAAGAAAATATCATTGGCTGTCACCGAAAATGATCAACACAGGTCCGTGACGTTAGTTTCACCAGCTTCTTCTCTTCAATTTCAGCAATAAAATAAATCGTCCTATAAATTGCTCACTTGTGCCGCACGGTCCCTCTCATCTTCTACGGACAGCTTCTTTCTCTTTCCTCTCTGATTTTTTTTTTCCTCTTTTATTTTTTTTTCACCTTTTTCTTTTCTTTTTTAGTTTTTTTTTTTCTTTCCCTTTTCTCGTTTTTCTTTCTTCACCTCGTGAGTACCTGAGCCTGAACCCTAGCAGAGGAAATATCAAAAAAATTCTGGGGGAAACAATCAGATATCTTTCTTTTTCGTAGTGGAAAGGAGAAAAAAATGCAGAATCCGAGGTTGAAGCAACAGCAGCAGCAAGCTCTGATGCAGCAGCAAGCTATGATGCAGCAACACTCTCTTTACCATCCTGGTGTCTTGGCCCCGCCTCAGGTATTTCTACCTATATATCGTTTCGATGTGTCTAATTTGGGTAGAAAATGGAGTTTCTTAGGCTCAATTCCATTTCGACACTATCGCTTCTCTTGTGGGTTCCTTTTTTCTCGGGTCGGGTTTTGTTTGTGCTCATCACATCTCTGTGTTCCTTCCTTTTTTGTTGTTTCTCGCTGCCGAAGCACTTGATTGACGAAAGGTTAGGGTTTCCAGATCCTGTAAGCTAGCAATTCGTTCGTTTATCTGTTTGATGTCTTTGTGTTTTAATCAAGTTTTAGTTTTTTTTTCCTGTGTTATCGCAAGGCCTCATTGTTGTGATTGTTTTAGCATTAGATTTTTGATACCGAGAAAGATTTGTATTTTGCTGAGCTGATATTACCTTCTGGAGACGCATTAAAGAAATGATCTTTCTTCTTGTTCTGTAATCCATTTTTCATCTTTGGCATTTGCAGTTAGAGCCTGTTCCAAGTGGAAACCTTCCTCCTGGTTTTGATCCCAGTACTTGCCGTAGCGTGTGAGTGATTTGATTGGAGCATCATCACTTTGCAATTTTATTTTTGTTTGAAGGTGCACTTCTGACTTTATGGTTTTTAACTCCTATATTCGCAGGTATGTTGGAAACATCCATATACAGGTCACAGAGCCTCTTCTTCATGAGATTTTTACAAGCACCGGCCCTGTTGAAAGCAGTAAACTCATCAGAAAAGATAAGGTAGAGAGATTTCAGATTAGAAATCCACCTGTTTTTTTTCTTTTTTTTCTTGTAAAGAGTGTGAAAGCGACCCTCTTATAAGGTACCATTCTTGTTTTGGACGAGCATAACTAAACAATTGCTTAAATTGGGTTTCTCAAGCTAACTAAAAATGGACTCATAAACATGCATCTTTCTGATTTTACAGTCATCATATGGATTTGTTCACTACTTTGACCGAAGATCCGCCGCTCTGGCTATACTGTCTCTGAACGGAAGACACCTGTAAGAAACAATCATCAACAGTTCGGTTCCTCTCTGTGTTCTTCGAACGCTTTCACTTAGGTTATAATACTCGACTTCACAGGTTTGGACAGCCTATCAAAGTCAATTGGGCTTATGCCACTGGTCAGAGGGAAGATACATCAAGTAAGTTTTGATTTTCAAAGAGTTGCATTTTGTTTGTTTGCTTTCAGAAAGCCTGGATGCTTAATGCTTTTGTTTCCATGAGATGCAGGTCACTTCAACATTTTTGTTGGAGATCTCAGTCCAGAGGTTACTGACGCGGCATTATATCAAAGCTTTTCTGTTTTCTCCACTTGTTCGTAAGTTCTCATGCTTGATTAAACTCTTTTTTAGCGAATTCCAATTTGTCGTAAAAAAAGATATTTTGATGTACTCAAAACTCTCAGGATTACAACAAAATTCCCCTATTGATTAAGCTTGATGCTGAAACATTTCATCCAACTCATAATCTTTAACCGCGTCTAATATGATTATTCGCTTTAAGGGATGCAAGAGTTATGTGGGACCAAAAAACTGGGCGCTCAAGAGGCTTTGGTTTTGTTTCCTTCCGCAATCAACAGGTACTGTATATTCTTTAAATCACGAGGTGTATATTTTTTTTTAGCTCGAGAATTGTTTGTGGTTTTACATTGATTTTAAATGTTAATTTAATTTGCAGGATGCTCAAACTGCCATAAACGAGATGAATGGTAAGGATTGTATAGTAGCTAAGATCTCAGGACTTCATTCTTTTTTGTGAACTCTGCTTTATGATTCTGAAGCTCTTAAAATTACTGTGCCTTAAAAGAGAAGCTCGTGAAGGATTCTGTGTTTTTTTTTGCGACTTAGTCAAGAGCTGTTAATGCTGTTTAACCTCTGTTCCAATCAGGCTCAGCTTCTACTTCTAGCACTGTTTTTTTTTCTTTATTCTTAGCACTTAACCTTTGTTTCTATCACCCCTTCTCAGGTAAGTGGTTAAGTAGCAGACAGATCAGATGCAACTGGGCCACAAAAGGCGCTACTTCTGGCGAGGACAAGCACAGCTCTGATGGAAAAAGTGTTGTGGAACTTACAACTGGCTCTTCAGGTTGTCTTTCTATTACTGTGCATATTCTGATTTTTATTTCTTTCTCGTTTAAGTGGAATTCGTGAAACTACATTGATTTTCTCTTGAAACACATCTGGGCTCTGTAATAATTTTAACTGGGTAATATGAAACACTCATAGCTAACACAGCTACATTGGTCGTTTGATTGTGCAGAGGATGGTAAAGAGACCTTAAATGAGGATGCTCCTGAGAACAACTCTCAGTTTACCACTGTTTATGTGGGAAACCTCGCCCCAGAGGTAAGTCCATGTTCTCTAGGAACTTCTCATTGTACCTTGGTTCACTATCATAACAAATACAGCTTTTTTTTTAGGCTCTCTGATAAATTACTGCATCAGTAGATTCTGGCACCTCGTTACAACTATCTATCTTGCAGGTAACTCAGCTTGATCTACACCGCTACTTCCATGCTCTTGGTGCTGGAGTTATTGAGGAGGTCCGTGTCCAACGAGACAAAGGCTTTGGTTTTGTGAGATATAACACGCATCCCGAGGCTGCTCTTGCTATTCAGATGGGCAATTCTCAGCCTTACCTCTTTAACAGACAGATTAAGGTACCTTTACCATTAAAAAACCCTCTCTTTATATGATCTCACCGCTCCCAAAATTGCATTGTCTGACATCTGACGATACTTAGAATGTAATCTGACATTTGATTCTGTTATCATTTTGATTGTAGTGCTCATGGGGCAACAAACCAACTCCCCCGGGAACAGCCTCAAACCCACTTCCTCCACCTGCCCCAGCACCAGTGCCTGGTCTGTCTGCAGCTGATCTCTTAGCCTATGAGAGACAATTGGCACTAAGCAAGATGGCTTTAATGCACCCACAGGGTCAACACCCTCTAAGGCAGGCAGCTCATGGAATCAATGCAGCTGGAGCCACTGCAGCCATGTATGACGGTGGCTTTCAGAATGTAGCCGCTGCGCAGCAGCTCATGTACTATCAGTAATAAACCTCAGATCGTGACGCCATATCACTTATCTTAAGTTTCTTTTTTTTTTTTTTTTTTTTTGGCCTAGAACTTGTTTGTGTGTGTGTCTGTCTGTTTTCTCTCACTTAAGTTATCCATATAAAGTTTTATCTGCAGTTGTATGCTTAGCTATGTATCCCTATGGATTGTAAGACAAGCAAATTACATTCAATAAAAGGGACATGAACACAACAAACAGACAAAAAGAAATGTGGATGAATCAGTCTGTCTCTAACCGAGCAATGTAGGTGTCATAGAAATTCCCAGCTTTCTCGAGATCTCCCAGCTCAGTGTAACAGTCTGCAATAGCTCCGTATGCTTCAGTAATTCCAGAATCTTCTCCTTCCCTTTTTGAGATGGCTAGAACCATGGAATGATACTGTATGGCTTCTCTATACTTCCCTAGACGTTGCAGCGAAGCACCTAAGCCTCTGGCAGCCTTCTTTTCTTCGATGGGGTCTCTGAGATTCTGGGCAAGTTCCAAAGCTTTCTTGAACTCTGCAAAAGCTTTCTCTGGTTCTTGATTCCTCAGAAAGGTCTTTCCTGTTTTCAACTTGGAAATCAACTCTTGTTTCTTTGGTTCCACAGTGATTTCACTCTCTGGTATTCTTGCTCCCACTGGCGCATAACTTAAGCCTGGTGCATAAGACTCAATTTTCGCTTGTCTCCTAAGGGCAGCGTTAATCTGCCGTAGTTGTTCATTCAGCCTCTGTAACTCCCCTTTCCTCTGCCGAGCAAGCAACCCTGGTTAGTGCACCACAAAAGTGTTATCAAAATCCCAACGAGTACAGTTTGTAGAAGCATACATTGAAGAAAGAGCACATTACTACCTCCAACAGTGGCTCCAACAAGAGCTACAAGCGACAAAACTGGCATGCTGAAGATGGAGCTCTCTGGCTCACATATCTCAGCAGCCAAAGCTTCAAGTGGCGTACCCATCAGAAGGGAGTTTGTCAACATCACTGCCATCACCGGTAATTTGAGCCTCCCAATTCCCTGCCACATCTATGTCTAAAGGCTTACTATCACAATGGAAAACTTGACAACAGAAAAAAACTGAGTCAAACACTATCCTGGTATTCAAGGAACAGAAAACTCATAGAGGTTTTAGCTGGATATGGCTAAATAAATATCCTGGAACTCACCAACATACCTCAAAAGCTGACAACTTGTCAAGAGTTTCCACGCTGCCAAATGGTGTTTGTAAGATTCCCTTGCTTTCACGCTCCTTGGGCTTGGTAGACAAATGTTTAATCTTGGAGATAGGATGACGAGCCCCAGGTTTTCTGACTAAGGGGTAGCCAATGGATGTAGCAAACTTTCCAATCTCTGATAATAGCAATGGCGAAATAAGATGACTTTAGAAGCGACCAAGAATTGGTCATTTTATTGAAATGTCAAATGAGCCAGCAAGAAAGTATGACAGACACGAGCTTGAACTACTTTTAGGAATGCAAACACAATCCGTGAAACCCACCAAATTCGTTTGTAACCATCCAAGCTGACTTCCCTCAACACATATTGCGTTTTCTCGGCGACCAACAATTCCCCAAATAGCTTAAAACAAAATTTGATTCCGAACGAAATGCTTAAAACACTTGTTCAATCTCCGAGATTCTGATGCCTCATTAGCGAACGAGGATCACTCACAAGGCAACTGAGACTCTGAATTGTGATCTGATTCAGCGAGTGAACGATGAGCTAACCTGGAGATTTTTCGAGCAGCGGAGGTTGGCCGCCGGAAGTATGGGAGAAGGAGGAGCAACACCGGATAAGCGCCGCCATCTCTAAAGCTCTCCGAGGATAAAACAACGCCTGGGAGCTTTTTATAAGAGACTTTTCTTTACTTAATTAATCGCTACTAGACTGGCCCCTATTATTTTATCTAATTACGATTATACCCTTTTTACTGAACTTAAAAAGTTGAAACGCAGCGACTGTTCCGTGTATTTTCCCGGCGGAGCCTTCCACTGAACGGAGGATTTTTATAGGGTTTTCTATTTTCACGAGTGAAGAAACCCTAATCGACGCTCAAGCTTTGCCGCGCTTCTGCTACTTCATTTTTTTTGTTTTTTCTAAGATTTGAAGTTGAAGGCTCGTCTTTATTTGATATTTTATAGCACTTGGTGTTGGATTTCGTTGGTGAAGAAATGGACATGGATATGGACACTTCCCCTAGCTACTTCGACCCCGAGGTCCTCAGTGTTAGGGATCAATTCCGTCGTTATCGGTAAAAATTCCGACCACCCTTTATTCGATTTGGATAACTATTCTCGATTTTCTGGGTGGCCTTCGATTGTCTCGCCATGCTGGATTTTTAGATTTTTTTGTTTTTCATGGGTTGTGGGTTGATTGTAAGCACAGTCCAAATTGGCTGATTGTAGCAAAATTTGAATGCAATTGTTTTCGAAAGGTTCGGAATTTGGTTGAGGTTTAGATTTTCTCAGATGAACTGAATCTCGTTAGGGTTTATGGTTTATGCTAATGAAATCTGCGTATGGATTTTGTTCATTAATAAATGAAGAAAAGTAGCTAGGAATCAGCCTCGAATACTTTTTCTGTTCTTTGTTTCATGTAACTCTGCATTGATGCGTATTGTTTTAACCACTTCTTTGCGTGTTTGAGGTACAACATTTTGATTCCCATTTATGTTAAATTACACATTTCATGCAGGAAGAGACACTCTACATCGCCACATGAGGAAATCTCGAGTCCAAATGTCAGTGAGAACAGATTACTGTATGATGGGCATTGCATCCATAGTCCAACAAATACAGCCTTGCTTCTTGAAAACATTAAAGAAGAGGTTGACAACTTTCACACCGATCAGTACGAAGGAACACCTGCAAATCCGCTCTCTGCTACCAGTGCTGGAATTCTGGAAGCTGATAATGAGGCTTTGTTTCGTCGAGTAGAAAGTCAATCACTGAAGGCTTGCAAGATTGAGAATGATGAGTTGGCGGAGAGTGGAGATACAACCTTTGCTCTGTTTGCTTCCCTATTTGATTCTGCTCTTCAAGGTTTGTATGTGTATATTCATGAATATGCAGATATTTGGGTGTGTTTGTGTATGCGTGTGTGCTTCTCATTTTTTTCAACAAGAATGTTCCTGTTTATTTTTGCATTGTAATTTTGGGCTTGTAGGATTCCCTTTACTTAGTTGCTAGAGTCTCATTTATGTCTAGTTATCTCTTATTGTAATTATGATGTCTTGGTTCTGCAGGATTGATGCCCATTCCAGATCTAATATTGAGACTTGAGGAGTCATGCAGGGATGTTTCACAATCAATTAGGTATGTCTTCTGGCTCTGAGAGTTGAACCGTCAAACTTCTTTAACTTTATTTTTTTCTTTCTTGTTCATTGCCTTTTCGGTTATCTACAGGTATGGATCAGATATAAGACATCGGGTTGTGGAGGATAAACTTATGAGACAGAAGGCTCATCTTTTGCTTAGTGAGGCTGCCTCCTGGTCCCTTTTATGGAACCTATATGGAAAAGGTTAGGAAACTCAGCTCCATCTATCTAGTGTTTTGGGCCTTTTGGAATAGGGTAGGCATTGTGTTCATTTTGATAGCTGATGTCTGTTGAAGCTCTGTGTGTCATGTAATATTTTCATGTTTACCTAGAAAGGGTATTAACGATAATACGTCTTTGTTCTTGCAGCTACTGAAGAAGTTCCAAAGGAATTGATTGTGGTAATGCATTCTTTCTTAATCCGTTTTCAAATGAAATCATTCCTATTTAGTACATCTTATGAATGGACTTATGTGATTTTGTTTAATGTCGGCAGTCCCCATCAACATCTCATTTGGAGGCATGTCAGTTTGTTTTAAACGACCATACAGCTCAGCTATGCCTTCGGATAGTCATGTGGCTGGAAGAACTAGCTTCAAAATCACTTGATTTGGAAAGGAAGGTGGCTATTCCAATATATTATTCCAATATATTACTTTACCAATGTCATTTTGGCATGATACTTGATTAATTGACGTGGTCATTTTTTCCTAGGTAGAGCTCATGCATAGGATCGTTAATAAACTTGCTAATTGCAGTGCAGTTCCGGGAGCTTTCATCACGGTTATTTGAAACAGAATTTGAACAAAATGGTTGCTGGTGCTTTTACTTTTCTAGTAGTCTTTGCTCTCCACCTAGAGAAATGCTTGATCTGGTTATATATGAATGAAATCTGAGGAACTCCTAGACAACACGTTCACAACATTATTGCTTCTGAAATCCGAGTCAGGTTTTTGTGTTTCCTACTTGTCATATATTTAGGGTCTTGGCACTGTTTCCTAAGCTTTGTTCAACTTAGGTAAAGAATTGCGTGAAGAACCCTCAAATTGATAGAACTGATTAACACTTGATTAGAACTTAGTCACAAATAAATATTTATGTTCCCAGGTGCGGGGATCTCATGTGGGTACTTACCTTCCTAACGCTGGAGTGTGGCATCACACACAAAGATACCTCAGGAAAACTGGCTCTGCCGCTGACACTGTACACCATCTGGATTTTGATGCTCCAACTCGTGAACATGCTCAGCTTCTTCCTGATGACAATGTAAGTCTGTTCAGCTGTGGTTGAAGTATTGTTCGTTTAATTTCATAGTGCTGATGGGCATGTTTTACCTTTGATTATATTTGTTCATTTAATATGCAACACATGGTATACATTAAACGATGTTGGTGGGACTGCCCAGACAGCAATGCATTGTGGATAATTAGGTTTGAAAGAAGTTTTGTCAGATTTGCTGCCAAATTTGTTTTTCATAATTAATATTTTAATCCTCTCAGTTATTTTTGGCTGTTTTGCTTTTTCTAGAGCGTATAACATAACAATTGTGAGTGCTTCTTTTGTATGGTCTAGCCTCCCTGTGGATGTCTATCTCTATACTGTGAAGGTCGTATTTCGTTCTCGTTATCGCTGTTGGATAAAATTAATATTTACAACTTTTCTTTGGCAGAAACAAGACGAATCTCTTCTCGAGGATGTCTGGACTTTGATAAGGGCTGGGAGAATAGAGGAGGCATGTGATCTTTGCAGGTCCGCTGGGCAGGTAAATATTACAAGGTATATGAATTCTCTTAGGGTAATTATTACAGAGGTGTGTAGCTATAATGTCGATTTAAATTTATATTATGGCAGCCATGGAGAGCTGCAACTTTATGCCCTTTTTCTGGAATGGACATGTTTCCTTCTGTTGAGGCACTGGTAAAGAATGGGAAAAATAGGACTCTCCAGGCTATCGAGCTGGAAAGTGGCTTTGGCAATCAGCTGCGTCTTTGGAAATGGGCTTCGTACTGTGCATCAGAGGTAATATGAATTCTTGATAGGCTTGCTGCTTTCTTAATATATTAAACTCTTTTTTCCCACCTCAGAGAAACTTAAATTGTTTTTTTTTTAATCTTCGAATCTGAAGAAAATTGCAGAGCAGAATGGCGGCAAACATGAAGTTGCTGTTTTTGCAAACCAATGTAGCAACCTCAACTGTATCTTACCGATTTGTACTGATTGGGAGGTAAAACATGCACACTTGTATAATTTTTATTTAGCTTATTTCAACATTGCTTCCTTGTCTGGCATTGTTTTTCAGTTTACAAATTTGAACATTGTTTTCTTGGTTGCCATTACAAAACTCTCAGCATTATATTTTAAGGTTCTTATTTGAAACTTCAGTTCCCTTCTTAAGTTATATAGGCCCAATCTGCACGTGTGTCCCTGTTGAATTGAATTATCACTCATGAGATATTTGGTCCCTGTTTAAAGATGGATATGTGATATGAGTGTTTCTAGAAATCCTAAACCAATGATAGTTTATTCCCGAAAGAAGAATGGGAATAATCAAGAACAAGTCAAAGTGCGATTTGGAAAACTATCAATATGCAATATTGCCAATACTTTTCAACTCTACCCTTCCTATGCAAAATCTTTGAAAAAGTGGAAACTGCTACAATTTCTAAAATATTTCGTAGCTTAGTATATGTTCTGCGTGCATTGAGTTTGTCTTAGCTTCAACGGTGTTTTTTCTGCAGTCAGCTTGCTGGGCGATGGCAAAATCATGGCTTGATGTTCAAGTTGATCTAGAACTCGCCCAATCAAAGCCAGGCTTGACAGAAAGGTTTAAAAGCTGTCTTGATGAAAGCCCTGAAACTATGCAAAATGGTTGTCAGGCTTCATTTGGGCCAGAAGATTGGCCCCTCCATGTTCTAAACCAACAACCCCGTGACCTTCCTGCTCTTCTTCAGAAACTCCATTCAGGGTATGCATGCAACTATTGGGAAAACTTCTTTATGTCCTCCCCGTAAAGAGCTACAGCCCAACGTATTGTTTTGTTCCTGGCATAGGGAAATGGTGCACGAAGCTGTTGTCAGGGGATGCAAAGAGCAGCACCGGCAAATTCAGGTATCTTAGATGCCAAATATTTTTCCACCAAGCTATAAGAACCATATATCATGTGCGTAGTCATCCCTAATACTTTCTTTTGCAGATGAACCTTATGTTGGGGAATATCTCACATCTTCTTGATATAATATGGTCATGGATCGCACCCTTAGAAGATGATCAAAGCAACTTTAGGTAATCAAATAGTTTTTCTCTAGATAGTTTCACTTGTATTAAATAATTTTGGGATATAATTTTATTTTCTTTCAAATTAACAAAAATTCCCATCTCAGGGAGGTGGTAGGGGTCTCTAAATGACGATCGCTTCTGTATATTTGCTGATGTTTCTTGATTTGACTCAATACGTTATGCATCTGGCAGGCCCCATGGCGATCCTCATATGATAAAGTTCGGTGCTCACGTGGTGCTTGTTCTTAGGTATATGCTTGGTGATGAAATCAGGGACAGTGAGAAGCTCAGTAACGTTGGTGATCTTATTCTTCATATGTGAGTCACTTCGAGTTGGTTCCTCTGCAGTAACGGACTGCATTTATGGGATTTAAAATACTAATTTGTGATACATTGCATGCATATTACGCTCAATTGGCTTTCTAGTGATATGTGAATTGCTGCCAGGTATGCAATGTTTCTATTTTCAAAACAACATGAAGAACTAGTAGGAATTTATGCTTCTCAGCTTGCTCGTCACCGCTGCATAGAACTTTTTGTACACATGATGGAGCTAAGGATGCATAGCAGGTAATTTCTAATTATCAGCTGTTGGATGATATATATTGGATGATATATATGGGAACAGAGTCTTCCATATTGCATATTGTGACCCTCGCAACTAAACATTTATGTTTGCGGACAAGCACCCACTGCATATAGGTGTATGTCATAAAGTAAATCCTTTGACATTTTTTCCTTCTGCCCTGAAAAATAGCGTACATGTGAAGTACAAAATCTTCCTTTCCGCTATGGAATACTTGCCATTCTCTCATGTAGATGACTCGCAAGGAAATTTTGAAGAAATAGTTGACAGGTATTCAACTGGTCTAGATTTTTTCCTTGATTATTATATGGTAATAGTGAGATACATTTTACTCTAGTAAGCTCAGAAAGTGCAACTTTATGGAACATTCATAGGGTTTTGTCAAGATCCCGAGAAATCAAACTTGCAAAATATGATCCATCAGTTGATGTTGCGGAGCAGCATCGTCAACAAAGTCTTCAAAAAGCCATAGCCATCCAGTGGCTCTGTTTTACACCTCCATCTACTATAAAGGATGTCAAGGGTGTTACTTCCAAATTACTCCTGCGATCTTTGATGCACAGGTACGCTCAATACACATTGACACATGGAAAGACACGGGTAGGCTAATTTGCAACTTTGTTATCCAACTTCTCAATTCCTTAATGGAGAATTAATGGCGAAACCATTGAACCATTTTTTAATATGTAAAGTGTCTGCCCCCAATTTTATTTTCTTCACTTTTACCTCTGTTTCATGGTATTATTTTTTTTACTCTCGTCAGCAACATACTTTTCCGAGAGTTTGCTTTGATTGCCATGTGGAGGGTGCCTGCAACTCCTGTGGGTGCACACAAACTTCTTAGTTTTCTTGCTGAACCTCTGAAGCAACTCTCAGAAAATCCAGATACACTTGAGGATTATGTTTCCGAGAATTTGCAAGAGTTCCAAGACTGGGTATGCTTCACTTCAGTTTTACTTTTGGTTATTCCTTTGATTTAAGCATTAAGTGTCTAAATCGCCTTACATATCTTTTTGTCTTTAAATAGAATGAGTATTATTCCTGTGATGCAAAATATCGCAACTGGCTCAAATTCCAATTAGAGAATGCTGAAGTCACTGAACTGTCAGAAGAGGAAAATCAGAAAGCTGTTGTAGCAGCCAAAGAAACTTTGGATTCTTCTTTGTCACTGCTCCTCAGTAAGTGACGCCATACTCTATAAGATATGGTTGACTTGTATGCCAGAAGAGCAGCTTTTACATTGGTTGAACATGTTGTTAAATGTGATAGTTTTGAACCTCATTATATAGGAAAAGACAATCCCTGGTTGACATTTCTTGAAGACCATGTATTCGAATCAGAAGAATATATGTTCCTTGAGTTGCATGCAACTTCGATGCTCTGTTTGCCTTCTGGTGAATGTTTGCGCCCAGATGCCACTGTTTGTGCGGCATTGATGAGTGCGCTTTACGCTTCTGTCAGTGAGGAAGTTGTTTTAGACCGCCAGTTAATGGTACTCTCTTCATTCAATGTTCTTATTGCATCTGTTTTTTTTACTCTTTATCCTTGCCGTGGCCTCACCCAGGCCTATATATAAGTCTGCATATTCCCTAGACGTAAGTTTTTGTCTAAAATGGTACAGAATTGGATATTGTCTAAAGATGTGACACAATCTCGAAAGCAGTCTGCTACGTATTATTTATGTTGATCTTTGCCGCAGGTAAATGTATCGATTTCATCAAGGGACAGCTACTGCATCGAGGTCGTGCTCCGGTGTTTAGCAATTGAGGGTGATGGACTTGGGCCACATAATGCAAATGACGGGGGTATTTTAAGTGCAGTTGCGGCAGCTGGATTTAAAGGTTGGGATGTCTATGGAACATATTTCTCCTTCACTGTGGTTTACCGCCTTTCTCCATATAAATTTGGAGATGCTTCATTCGAGATAAAATCACCAGCATCAATAAGCAGAAATTAAAATTTGACTGCAGGTGAGCTTACCCGGTTCCAGGCAGGTGTTACAATGGATATATCCCGCCTAGACTCTTGGTATTCGAGCAAAGAGGGCTCGCTTGAAACACCTGCAACTTATATTGTCCGCGGTCTCTGTAGGAGATGCTGTCTGCCAGAACTCGTTCTTCGATCTATGCAGGTAAAGCCTCTTATTTGCAACTAGCTTCTTCCAGAATTCACGTTTTAGTTTTCAGTAGATCTAGAGCACATACAGTATTAGTTTTTAACAATGCATACATATCTATCTGCGGACTTGGAAAAAATTGTCTGATAATCTTCTTTGCAGGGAAGATAAAGTCGTTGGTCCTTTACATTAGTGAGAACTATAGAAGGCTAAACATTAACCTACTTGCATATTCCTGGTTTACCTTCCCCGCAGGTTTCTGTTTGTCTAATGGAGTCGGGAAATCCACCTGAAGATCACGATGATCTGATTGAGCTCGTGGCTTCTGATGAAACTGGTTTTCTCTCTTTATTCAGTCAGCAACAATTACAGGTTAGTAATACTAAATTCTGTATTCCCTGAAGAACAAAATCAAAAGGCTCACCACTCGCCATCTTTAATCTATTTTTTTCTCTTCATTTTCAAATTGGTTTTATGCAACTTGTCATCATCTGCATCATTGTTGGTTTTTAACCTGAATGAATAGCTTAACTTTAGTGATTTGTTTGCTTCTTCTGCTGCGAAACATCACAAGCTATATAGTATTGAGATCTTATCTGCTTTAAATCCTTTAATTTTTAGTAACTGAGAACCATCTGATCGATTTGGATGTGATACAATTGCAGGAGTTTATGTTGTTTGAGAGAGAGTATCGTATGTCCCAGTTGGAGCTCCAGGAGGATCTTTCATCATCTTGATATTGCCTCACCTTATAACCGAGAGATGGCTTCTTCCTCTCCGAATGCCCAGAGACGGCTTATTTTGGTCGTGTAAATTACGCCGTAGCTCGTTTTCTTTTCAGGCTTCACTTATCAGACTGATGTATACAATGTGATAATTTGTTTGAAAGCTGAGAGATCAAGTTCCCTTTTGTACCATTTGTCAAAGAGTTAATCATCTTTCAGAAAACTCATAGGCTTTCATATAAACAGCAAAATAAGCAACAACAAAAAAAAACATCACCCAAAGTCCAAGCATAGTAATCACTTTCCGTTGGCCAGTATTGTCAACATTTCACTTTACGTTAACCTTAATTCACGCTCTACTCACAGGTCGGACTTGGGTTGAAAATAAACCTTCAAAACTCTTCAAAAATAAAATCATTAGAGGTTGATTATTAAGCAAGTAACCATTATGACCGAGCCGGGTGGGTTACAGAGGAAACGACAAAAAAAACTACCAGATCCTTCAAAGTCGTTGACTATTCAACCCCATGAGGACGTGGCGTGCTGAGTAATCATCGTCAAAGAGCGAGTTCCCAACGGAGCTTTGTTCAGAGACCGAAGCGTCTCTTATTGAAAAGTTGCAATATTTACTCTTGAGAAATTATGTCTATAAAATGGCTAGGATCGAATTCCTCAATGGATAGGCTTATGTTCCGATGAATCACGGCGAAGATCGGGGATGTTCTTATTCGCCGTTTGGACACGGAGCTCATCGTCAGAAAAGGGGAATCGGGTACTTACACTTGATTATTGTCTCGTGATCTTGGTTCTCAGGATGTTTCTTTTCCGTTTTCGAAATTGTATTGCTTGCTAATGTTATGGTTGGTAAGCAGTTTTTTTTTCCATTGCAACCTGCAGGTTACAGTTGATAGGTCCTTCTTCTGGTAGTACAACATCATGGTATACCTACGATGAACACACTCCAGTGCAAGCGAGCGTTAACAAGTCTTCCCAAGTTTCCAATGTGGATGGAATAGGTTCTACTAAGCAAGCTGATGACGGTGCTGCTTTGATGTTTTGTGATGGTGATGCAGGGAACTCTTCGAATGAAAGCAACACGGGAACTTTTGATCTCTTCCTCAAGACAAATGTAGTGGGAATAAAACCCTCCTTGTTTGCAATGAACTAAGAGGAACGCAACCAAGGGGTTGTTAGTGAGAAGACTTTCTCTGCAACTCAAGACATAAACGACGCCACTTCCGCTGCTGACTCAAACGGGAAAAAGGAATTGGGCCAAATAAAGAATGAGAAAAGGCCCATCTTGGTTCAAAAGTCTTCTCCTCGAGATGTACCTGCAAATCACGACAAAGTCATAAACACAAAGCAGAGCTGCAGCTTGAAGACAAACAGTACGGAGAAGGCGTTCAATATCAAGCTAGCAAATCGATTTCAAACCCTTGATTCATTGTGCTCAGTGTGATTGCGCCACCTGTCTGTGTCTCTTAGGGTTTTCTGATTTTTGTATAAATAGGAACATTATGTTCATTGTAAGACCTCAAGCAAGAATGAGATAATAAAAATGTTCATCGCCTCTTTCAATTTTATCTAAGTTTCTCTTTTGTGTTCAGGGGTACACTGGAATTGTTATTAGACCTGGAATGGTACTTCTCAAGAACTACTTGTCAATCAATGATCAAGTAACTACTCTCTCTCTCCCTTTTCCCTTCTTTCTGAATGTGTTGGCGTATCTGTCTTAATCTTATACGTATCATTTGTTCTTCTTTTGTTCTTTGTGGTGATGATTGTGAACAAATGCCGTCAGCTTGGTTTGGGTGAAGGTGGCTTCTATCAACCAGGTTATCGAGATGGAGGGTCGTTGCATTTGAAAATGATGTGCCTTGGGAAAAACTGGGACTGTGAAACGCGTCAATATGGAGGAACTCGATGGTTCTGTTCCACCAAAAATTCCTGTTGAATTCAGGCAGTTTGTTGAGAAAGCAATTAAGGAATCACAGTCCCTAATTGCTACTAATTTAAACAAGATAAAAGGAGAAGATGGAATACCATTTATGTCACCTGACATCTGCATCGCCAACTTCTACATATCCACCGGGAGACTTGGTCTCCATCAGGTTAGTGTTTCAAACAACTTCTGTATCTTAAATAAGTTTTTGATTTCACAAACCCAAAATGTGGCTCAGGAAAAAGGTGAGAGAGAAAAGTCTCAACAAGTTTCTTGCACCGTTAACTAACTTTTTGAATCCTTGATGGTTCAGGACAAAGGTGAGAGCAAAAACTCCATCCAGAAAGGATTGCCTATTGTTTCATTTTCTATCGGAGATTCAGCTGTGTTCTTGTATGGTGATCAGAGGAATACTGGCAAGGCAGAAATGGTAGTCTTGGAGTCTGGAGATGTTCTACTATTTGGTGGAAAATCCAGAAATGTCTTTCATGGCGTGAGATCAATTCTTAAAAATACTGCCCCCAAGCTTCTTCTTCAGCAAACAAGTCTCCGGCCAGGTCGTCTGAATTTGACTTTTAGGCAGTACTAGAGAGTAGAGATTAGGATCAAACTCATGATTGATGGAGCAGCTCTTTTTTTTTAGCCATTTTATGCACTAAACACTTGCAAGTAGGAACAGATCAGAACAAATCAATGTTTCAGACTCAGACAACATATTAATCATTATGATGAGCACACACAAAATGATTAAGATTTGAGTATTGACAGAATCCAGGTTTTGTAATTCAATCTCTCGTGTTTCAGTCATTAGTCTTCTAATATGGCTTCTGGTCTCTATATACATTGACATTTAAAAGTGTTTTGACACTATTGTTCAACTGCATGATTCAGTTTCTGAGACCAGGTCTGTCGATTTGTTTGGATCAGAGCATAGAGTGAAGTCTCTCATTCTCTGTCCTAACATGGTTTCTGGTTATGTCATTAATTGTGGGACAACCAGAAAGGGCCATAGTAATCTCAAGCTCGTTCTTTAACATCTCAATCACTTTTCTCACTCCATCTCCACCCTTAGCTGCAAGCCCATAGACTATAGGCCTCCCTATCTGCATCATCCAACAATATAGTGTCATCACATCAACAGAGAGCAACCTGATAAATGTATGCCAAATCCCAAAACCCTAGCATTCAAAGCTTACAAGAACAGCTTGTGCTCCGATTGCCAGCGCCTTGAAAACATCTGTTCCTCGTCTCACTCCTCCATCAAACAAAACCGGAATCCTCCCACCAACAGCGTGGACAATCTGCAGTTTCAGAAGAAGACCAGTTTGTTCATTAGGAAGAATAAGTTTGTCTATAGTAAGCTTTGATGGGTTTACCTCTTCTAAAACAGTTATCGTGGCTGGGGAATAGTCAAGCTGTCGAGCCCCATGGTTGGATACCACTATTCCTTCTACACCGGCTTCAACAGCTTTAAGAGCTGCAAATATCATCAAAAATGTCTTGTATGTGCCTTGGAGTTTCTATATAGTATGATAGAGGCTATATATATATATCAGAGTATGAGACAAGAATCTTACCGTCTTCACGGGTGAGTATCCCTTTGACCATAATAGGCAATTTCGTAATAGATCTTAACCATTCGATGTCCTAAAATTTTGCAGTGCAAATAAGGAATGCACTCACATTGTCATGGGAACTTTATGACTGGAAGCAACCTCCTCAATAGTGCATNGCTTTAAGAGCTGCAAATATCATCAAAAATGTCTTGTATGTGCCTTGGAGTTTCTATATAGTATGATAGAGGCTATATATATATATCAGAGTATGAGACAAGAATCTTACCGTCTTCACGGGTGAGTATCCCTTTGACCATAATAGGCAATTTCGTAATAGATCTTAACCATTCGATGTCCTAAAATTTTGCAGTGCAAATAAGGAATGCACTCACATTGTCATGGGAACTTTATGACTAGTATTCAAGGACACAAATAGAATCAATTCAGAAGATTTTACCTTCCAATTTAACGAAGCATCAAATGCACTAGAGGCAAAGGCTTCAACCCCTGAACCTTCACTCTGAGAAAAAGTTATCGCGTCAACAACAGGTAAGGTTTCACTTTACATGAACCTCAATTCAAGCTCTACTTACAGGTCGGACTTCCGTTTCAAATAGACCTTGGAAATTCTTCAGCTGCGGGGATATCATTCTACAGAAAGATATTGAAACATCATTTAACAAAACACATTTTTATTATGTTGATTAAGCAAAGTAGGGAAGCTTATTCCTGCAATATAAAGCTCCAAAATCTCTGAGTAATGGAGAGAGTTACTTGTTCTTTATATCTGATTCCCTTCTACCAAGTTTAGGAACATCAACAGTCAGAACTATGGCCTTGAATCCAGCTTTCTCAGCTCTTTTCACCATCTGAGCAGTTACATCGCGTCTCTTGTACACCTATAAAAGATATCAGAAGCGAACAAAGAACCGAATCCTAAGGTCTACACCAATTAAGCACATTTAAGGATAACAAAAGCAGCTACAAATCCAGATTGTGTACTTACATATACTTGAAGAAACCGAACAGCATTACAACTGGAAGCAACCTCCTCAATAGTGCATGAAGCCATGAATGATACTATCTGAAATTCACAGAAACAAAAAACTATAATCATCAGCTTAAAACCCAAACAGTGCAAAACATGTAGTCCAATAAACACTTTAATACCATGATAGTGTTCCACGCAGCTGCAGCTTTCGCAGTGGCGATTTCTCCTAACATAAAAGATAAATCAAAATCAATTTCCAAATCCAACAATTGCATATTCCTCCATTAATAGAAGTAATGAAGATAGACTAAACAGACCTTTTGGATGGGCCAACATATGATATGCCGTTGGAGCAATCATGATTGGAGCTGAGATCGGGTAACCCAATATTATAGTAGACATACCTATCTTGCTCACATCAACAAGAACCCGAGGCCGAAACCTGAACATTAAAGCACATAGCACACAAACAAAAGAGGGAGTCACGAGGTTATAGTGTCACCCACTAAACAAAAATGATACGGAATCGTTACATGATTCGACGGAAAGCTTCCACATTTTCCTTGAGAGTGTGTTGATCCTCTGCTCCTCCGCTGTAGAAATCATAGTACATCTTAGGGAGAGCCTGTTTCGCCAGCTCTTGAAACTCATTCACGTTAACGATTTGATCCATCTATCTAGAATATCACATAAAAGGAAAGAAATTGGCAGTCAGATAGCAAGAAGCTTGCAACTCCATCAAGATTTAAACATAAAATTATCAATCTTTAGGAGGCCTTATTATCATTTCTTTGATGTTAAGGAGACAAGGACCATCCATGCCTAAACCAATAATTATCCATTACAGGACTATTTCTTAACTGAATTGATTGAAGTAGTAAGTTCAATCTTTAAATTACAGGAAACAACAACAAATAGCTATAGTTGGCTGTGGTCTCATCATTTTAAGGTGTCAGAAGTAAAAACAATAGTATGTGATCTAAAGAGCTGACTGTAAAAGTACTCACATGTCTGAAGAATCCAGCAAAAGAAACCAAGATGCAGGAATAGATAGACCTTTGAGACCAACAAGTTCAATTTTTTCCAAGTCACTCTAGTATAAATGAAACCGACGAACACTGTCGGGAAATAATCTAACTTCGTCCGGGGCGGTCGGCCCATATCGATGAAATTAGTCGGCCCATATCGATGAAACTAGTCCGCCCAATAACAATTACTGACCCATATGAATAAGGACTTGAATGGGTAGCGGATTTTATAACGTTCACTATTCACCGTATCTCACGATGACGTGGCGTGATGAGTCAGCACCGTCACGGCGAGCGAGTTTCCAACGGGGAGAGTTATAACTTGTACACCAAAATACCAAATGCTCAGAAACCGAAGAGTCTCTTGCAAAGTTGCAATTTTTGCCCCTTGAAGAAACTGTGCCTATAAATAGGGCACGATCGAGTGGAAACGATTCAGTCAAAGCTATCGTCTTTTGAGAGCGTTTGAGGGGTATTGAGATGCATCACGGCGAAGCTCGGGGTTCCGGTGGCCGTAGGGGTTCTCAGGGCCGTTCTCCGGCGTCTGGGCACAGAGCTCATAGTCATCAAAGCGAAAGTCCGGTAAGTAAACTTGATTGTCGTCTCGTATTCTTGGTTTATTCTTTCCCGTTTTCGAAATTGAAATCCCTTATTGATTAGCCTTTACTTGTTGCTTTGCTAATGTTATGGTTCATAAGCAGTTTTTTCCTTTGCAATCTACAACAGGAAATAAAGTCCCCAGGGGATGGAATAGGTTCTACTAAGCAACCTGATGAAGTTGCTGCGTTGAAGTTTTCTGGAGATAACATGGATCTTTTGCAATCATCTGATTCGTCTAGCTCAAAGAACGTAAATCTTAGTGGAGGTGCGTCTGTCTCTAGAGAATGTGAGGACAAGGATGGCGTTAGAATGCCTTGTGATCTTGAGAATAGGATGAAAGATGTTTCGTTATCTTACCAGGAGTCTGTGTCTTCTACAAGTGCTCACAAGGCTGGTGATGTAGGGAACTCTCTGAATGAAAGCAACACGGGAACTTTTGATCTCTTCCTCAAGACAAATGTAGTGGGAATAAAACCCTCCTTGTTTGCAATGAACAGAGGTAAGAGGAACGCAACTAAGGGGTACACTGGAATTGTTATTAGACCTGGAATGGTACTTCTCAAGAACTACTTGTCAATCAATGATCAAGTAAGTACTCTCTCTCTCCGTTTTTCCTTCTTTCTGAATGTGTTTGCGTATCTGTCTTATCTTATATGCATCATTTGTGCTTTTTCTGCTTTCCAAATTGCTTCTAGGTGATGATTGTGAACAAATGCCGTCAGCTTGGTTTGGGTAGAGGAGGCTTCTATCAACCAGGTTATCGAGATGGAGCATTGTTGCAGTTAAAAATGATGTGCCTTGGGAAAAATTGGGACCCTGAAACATCTCGATATGGAGAAACTCGACCCGTTGATGGTTCTAAGCCACCAAAAATTCCTGTTGAGTTCAATCAGTTTGTTGAGAAAGCAATTGAGGCATCACAGTCCCTAGTTGCTACAACCTCAACGAAGACGAAGGGAGAAGATGGAATACCATTTATGTCACCAGACATCTGTATTGCTAACTTCTACACATCCACAGGGAGACTTGGCCTCCATCAGGTTAGAGTTTCAAACAACCTCTTGATTTCATGAAGCTCAAAGGTAGTTGCATAATTAGATTTTAAATCCTTGATGTTTCAGGACAAAGATGAGAGCGAAAAATCCATTGGGAAGGGATTACCTGTTGTTTCATTTTCTATTGGAGATTCAGCTGAGTTCTTGTATGGTGATCAGAGGGATACTGACAAGGCAGAAATGGTAGTCTTGGAGTCTGGAGATGTTCTACTATTTGGTGGAAAATCCAGAAATGTCTTTCATGGCGTGAGATCAATTCTTAAAGAAACTGCCCCCAAGGTTCTTCTTCAGCAAACAAGTCTCCGGCCAGGTCGTCTGAATTTGACTTTTAGGCAGTATTAACCCAAAGCTAAGAACTTTTGTATGTATCTTGAAGCTGCTTTGGATTGCCTGAACATGTACAAATTGTAGGCTCTTCACCTCCTTTTTATATCTTCTGGTAATTAGAAGAAAACAATTCTTGGCAGAAAACAACTTTTGTTACACTAATTCGTTTTTGTTTCCGGTAATATGAAATAACTACCACACACGAACTGTGTTTTATTATAATGTCTTGGCAATAACGTTTTCTTTTATATACAATAAATTAGCGCAAACAATGTGTATAGCTTAGGCTCTAGTTCGATGTGTAAATTTATTTCATTGTTGCTAGGCAACTTAGCACATCTTATCAGTTTTCTTGTCAGTCACGAGCTTGCTGATACTCCAATAGCCGATGCAGCTGAATCTACATAAAGTAGCAAGCAAGAGTATATTTTCTTCTTCAATCGTTCTATATTCTCTAACAAAGAATTATCACTAGAGTGATGATCACTTTTAACTTTGTCCAGCCATTCGTTTGCTTGCTTAAGTTGGGATAAAGTCTCGGCAATATGATTATCTGGTGCCGCTACTCGCGCTCCTTTGTTTTTTCCTTTCTTCTCCGGAACACTAGCATGAAATCCAGTATCTATTGCTTCTTCCAAGAATTTTAAAAACCAGCTTCTTGTTTCTTGTTTCATAGTGTTTCTCAGTTGTTTTATCTCTTCTGTACCATTTCCCTTAACCCATTCTAGCTTCTCGGCTTCGGTTAGAGTTTTTGAAGATTTTGAAGACTTTGTTGTGGCTCTGCTTGAAATCAGACTAGCTTTTTTGCTGAGCTTGTCAGGCTCAGTCCATAATGAATGAACATTCTTCAGCTGGAACGCTTTATCTTTCGATGCAGCTGTGACCTGTTCTTGGTCAAGGAGACTCTGGAGGGTGAAGAAGTTTCTGAGAGAGGTATGTGGATTCTTTGGTGAAGCACTTGAGCTGAGGTCAGCAAACATACTGCAAAACCATTGTTTCTTTGATTAGGGACTTTCACAAAACTACTTCTCGTCTTGTATCCTATTTATTTTCTCTCCATGATACATATATATATATGTGAAGGGTACTTTCAAGGGTACTTGCCTGATACACTTGAGAAGATGTGAAGCAGCCAATGCCTCTCTTTGTACTTCTGTGGCAAGCAGAGCAGCAATATTTCTCCTTCTTAGCATCCCCTTTAGATTAAGAGATTATCGGTGATAAGCATACTGGAATGATTTAAAAGAACAAAAGGAGAGATACAGAGATCATACAGAGCGTACTTTACCCATTTTTGATAGATTAACAGGCAGAGAGCTCCATGATGCATCCTCAGAAAAATTACTCTTCTTGTTTATATAATTCACAGAGGAGCTCAAAGAGAGTTTCTTTGGCTCTGCTTTAGTTGGAGCTGTCGCAGGCCGAGACTCTGGAGGACCAGCTTGACGTGCCTGCGCAGCACATATCTGCTAATTACAGGTTAACCATAATCTATATGCTAAATTTAGGGAATTTGACTTATCCTTAAGACCTGTGTGACTTACCAGAGGAACACTCACCTGATCTTTGTGCTCTCGTGGCTTGCCCTTAGCCAATCCACCAACTTTCTTAGTCGCCATCATCAGTCCAGTCTCGCTCTCATTGTTGCTACCGCCGCTACTCGAGTCTGATCCACTTGCCTTTGTGGTTGAAACACCTTTCATATATCTTGATGCCACACCTGTTTTCTCTTCCTTGATTACAAAATCTTGATGTCTTTTTAGATTCTCCACCGCGTTTGATCTGGCACCATCTTTCTGCTGGAGAATTTTTATTAGAGAACAGATCTCTTATTAAAGTAAAAACTCAAGAACCTGATGATAATGATCACCTTCTTCTGTTTGTGATTTTGTTCTTGCAGAGGTTCTGTCTCACTAGGTACCAACATTTGCATCAAGTCTTTGGGATTTCCTACAAAAGGATGGCGTCCAGAGATCGGTCTAACTCCCACCATTACAGGAACAGGAGTCCCAGCTTCAAGCTTATCAACGTAGAAGAACTGTCCCAATCCCAGTTTGTTGTTCAAGATAAGTTCGTTGTCTTCGTTCCTCAATGAGACATATGTGGAGTGAGAAGAATCTGAGACTTTGATGAAAAAGCCTTGGTTTGGCCAAAGCTCTGAGCCGGCTAAAGCAGGGACAATGCTGATTACCTGCAAGAGAACAGACCGATATTCCCCTCGAACCTTGATGTTGGTGTCCATCGTCTGGAGAAGCTTGATTAACACTCTAGGAGTAAGAGAAGCCATTTCTTGGAAATTGAACAGTGTGAGATTGAATTTTACAACAGAGGATAAAGAAAGGTTTCTGCTTTTTTTTCTTCTTTTGGCTGGATTCTTTGTTCCTTGATGATGGAGCATCTGCTCTAACTTTGCATGGCAGGTAAGTAACATCATCATATTTTCACTTGGCTTTGAAGTCATGTGATCATGTTAGGCTCATGAGGACTTCTTGTCCCCAATTTTTTCTTTACTTTTTTGGGTGAATTACTGATGTACCCTCGATGGTGTATAGAGAGGGACGAGGTTAGGGAGAGGGGCTTGTTTGGGATTTCTGTTTGGATTACTTCAACTTCGATCTCACGTCACTTTCCGAGGAAGATGAAGAAAGGTTTTGGGAAGGTGAGTAATATACCTTCTTTGCCCCACATTTACGTGTTGATCACAAAATCAAAATTATTCAAAAGTAAAATAAATGCGAATATTTTTTTTTTTTGGAAACTATCGCATGTTACATTACAACGATATGTAACTGCTACCATACTCCATACACCTTATTAGCAACTTTATTTTAATTGTTTGACTAAATTTGTGTTCCATTACTTAACTCTTTTTAAATATATATAAAATCACAGGTTCTGTATATATATTTTTTTTCTTTGTTGGGTTTATCGGTTGTTTGATAATGTAGTAGTTAGAAACTTAGAATGAAATTATCTTCACACAGTATATAAACAAAAGTTAAATAAAATCAGGTGTTGGCTAATTGCATTGCTTTGCAATTTCAATTTTGATCAAACCTTACACCAAAAAAATTAGAAACTGCGGTGGCAAAAGGCCCATAAATGAATAGAATGAGCCCGTTAATACAATAAGTTAAAAGGTCCCTAAATGAAGCCCAAATATATCAAGGCGGCTTCACTCTTCACTACTTCAGTAACGAATGATGATAACATTTTTATTTTTTTTGGTGCAACGAATGATGATAATATTGTGCACCTTTGCAAAGTGAAAAATTTGGTAAATATTTGATGTTGCAAAAATAAATAATACAAATATTACGTAAGCAGCAGACTCGATTCTTCTCAAGGGTCAAAATGGTAAGTGAACATTGCCATCCTTTTTTGTTTGTACAACCAAAATCACATCGATATCAAACCGACATGTCTCAGGTTTGATACAATTTACAAATGTAGGCTCAAAACCACTCTCAGAAAGTAAACAACAGAGGATGATTATGAAGAGAAGAGATACTATTCTCAATGATACATTGACCCGGAAACAAAGAGCACGTAATATCTCAAGATCATTTCACTCGCTTATACTCGTGTTATGCCTGCGTTTTGTATCTTTTACCTTTCATTCGCTTGGATCCTTTATGAATCTTGGTTTCGAATCATTTCCCTTTGCTACGAAAATTGGAGAGTGAAAAGAATGACCTTGGTGCTGCAGTAAACATGAAGTTTAAAAGTGAGTAAAAAGCATATAGCGAATAATCTAAAGCGCAGCTTGGTTATATAGGACTGTGAATTAGGCAGTAAGAACTCGGTTTAATGATTAAAAACTCGGATGCTAGATATTCTAATTCTATGGTGTCTCATAATGGAGTAGGAGGGCAATTGATTTGATTACCTTTTACAGAAGTTCCTGACGTCTGATCCTCCTTCAGTTTAAAGCTCAATGGTGCGCTAGTGGTTTGGGCTGAAATAAGGTACACAATATTAGATCAACATGACTCATATCAAGATGAACACAATGAGCTATAATTCTAAGCCGTTGATAAGTCTAGTATTGATGTATTCTTCTATAGTTGAGGTTATCCATTTTGGATAGTGTGAGAATATATTTGGATGCTTTATGTATAGAATGATAAGGCAATGAATACTATGGGATCGAAAAGGTTTTTACCTTGTTCATTGAATAGCTCATTCTCGTTGAAGCTATCATCAGAGGGATGGGTCTGTAAAAACCCCATTCTCGACTTTCTCAAGTCTTCTGATGATCGATTTGCAAGATCTCGTCCATCTTCAGTATCATCATCCCCTTCAGAGGTTGTAGCAGATATCCAGTCAGCCAAATTCTCAGCCGCACGGTTTTTCCTTCCAAAATTCAAAAGCCTTTTCAACCCTTTTGTCACATCCTGTTGGCACTGACTTTGAGATGGATTACCAGCAGAAACGCGTTTCTGAGCAGCTCCCCATTTTTTTCTCATTTGAGTTGTATCGTTCTCTGTATGGTTAAGGGAAGATAAGTTCCAGAAAGCAGGACTACCCACTGGAGAGTCCACTGACGCATCAAGTTCAGATGCCTCGTTTGGATATTGATGCTTCACTCGTGAATTCCATGGAACAAGGTTTTCGCCGGGTGAATCCAGAAATGAACCGATGGTTTGATGCCTAGAAGCCATAGCAGTAGGTAATTCAACATTTGAACCAGGGTCAAGCTGAGAAATAGATTCACCATTTGCAACCCCGGTACTACCCCATTCTTCAAATTCCTGACTTAGTCTTGGTTTCTCGTTTTCTGCATCCGTACAAGCTTCGACTTCCGTGTCATCAAGCACTTCTTCCATCCCCTCTTTCTCCATATCGTCTGATGCCTCAGATCCTTCTGAAGCCTTTAGCTGCGCATTATCAGAGCTGATACCCATTCCAAAATTGTTTAAATTTCTCCCGCTTTGCTCTTGCTCAAGATTTAAAGCTACAGAAACACCATCCTCTGACTTCAATTGAGAAAACTCTGCCAACTCAGCAGCTTCAGCAGCACCTTTTCTGAAATTTGTCGGCCTTCGCAGCTTCTCTTCTTCAGTTGCAGCCTTTGGGCGGACAGAGCTTCTCACCTGTGAGCGGACACCATTTTTTCCAACTCCCGAGGCTGGTTTCATGCCTTCCTTCTTGAACTCGGAGAAGTTAGGGACTGACTGTGCAAGAATTTTGTCTGATTGTCCTCTCCGCCTAACAGCACCGGGTGTAGAAACTTTCGCTGCAGAGCGTGAAGCTGAAGTAGTAGTGGTTCGAGCAGTCAAGAAATTGTTTCTGTTTTGTTGTAGCCTCTTATTCTGGGTGCTCCTGGAAACATCTTCATCTTCTTCACTGTGAAATGAGCTAATTGGATGCTGTCAAGTCAATTACATTGTTAAACTTATTAGGAAACCAAGGATAATATTCCACCCACTCAACCACGGGTAAACTTTCAGAAGAAGAAAATGACGTATACCTGATCCTTTTTAGCACTCAACCTAGAATTGAAGTATACAAGCTTCTCTGCACGTCGGGCATTTGAATCACGTCTTGTCGTAGACTGAGAAAATTTGGTTTTCATCTCAGCGTTACTGCGATCAAGTATATCTTGCATCACCTTCAACTTGGCTTCCTTCTCGGTCCTTCTTGAACTCCAGTCTTCCTTCAGCTTCGCGTCTCTTTTCTGCATATATTTCTCATAGAACTTTCCTCTAGAATTATCTGAAAAGCTGATTTCTGGAAAGTTTTGCCTTGTGGAATCTCCATAGTCATTGTTAACAACCACCTTCTTTATTGGTGGAGTTTTGAACTTGTCTTCATCGTTTGAGCTTAAAGTTGGCATTGTTGGGGTCTTCTGATTAGAAATTTGTGCAGAAGATAGATCCTCTGCTACAGGTCTTCTGAGCTGTGAAGTCGCAGCCTGTTCACTCGGCTTTCCGGGCTTACCTCTACGGACAGAACTGGATTGATCCCCTGGCACCCGGAGCATATGTTCAGCAAATAGCTTTTCAAGCTCGTTTGCTTTCACTTTCAATTCATCATTCAGCTCTTGACTTCCCTTAGACGCTCTTGCCCTTTGAACTTGCTCTGCCGGAGACACTTGGGTCAGAGTATCATTCTCGGAGATATCTGACACACTATTAATGGCTGCAGGTGGCTTTTTATGTACATCAGCAGAACCAATTTCAGCCTTTCTACCATGTGGCCTTTTCATCTGTTCAGAACCTAAAAGAAGATAGTGCAAGAAAATAATCAGAAGGTTGCTAAATTTTCCCCTTTGTGGAAGTCAAGATATTAAGAAAATATACAAGTCTAGAAAAGAAAAGAAGAGAGGTACGTTATCACATTGAGAATTAGTCGTTCTCCTATTCTCAGACACAATTATTTAATAATAATAAGAAAAGAATACTTCTACGGTCATGATCATTTTCAAGCATTAGAAAAGCAAATAAGAAACCACAAACATAGAATATCTCAGTTAAGCGTACAAAAAACTGAGAAAGGCAGTGCATGATGGTTCTTTGGTGATCCCATATTCTCTTTGATGTGGTTAGAAGCATAAAAAACAGCTGAAATTATAGAGGAATTCCCACATATGTAATATCTCAATATAAGAACATAAACGAAAGACCAACACATTTTTACTTTACTGACCTCCATAAACCAGTGTCTTTCTCTGGCGATCCTCAACTAGTGGTGATTGCCTAGCCGAAGTTTCTTTCCTAGGAGACTCCGCAGTTCCTCCATTGCTCCGAACACTAGTGATGTTAGATTCAGTACCACCTAACTGCTGTAGTTTAGACAATGAATGACTCCGAGGATCCCTAAACTGCATTTCGTTCTGCCTGTTTGATTCAAAATCGCCCAATTTGTTGTCGGACTCATCATCTATATTTGCATTCCCTGAGTAATCCAGAGTGCCTCTGAAATTTTTCTCAGAGTATGTAAACTTGGAATTCTTCTCCAAAAAACCATCCTGAGAGTTTCCTTGATGTCCCACTTGATTATCCGTGCTCAATGGCGCCTTCAAGTCAACCTCCTTTCCTTTTCGTAAGAAAGTAGAGCTTGAATTCTGGGACTCTACTTCGTCCATTCCCCAGTCACCAACATTGTTGGAACTACATTCGTCTTCATTCCTATGAGGCTTCTCAGCATGACTCAATCCATTCTGCTCTTTTTTATTGTAGCCGACAAATTGTTTCGAAGATATACTACTTCCATCTTTGGACACTGATGATGACGAGGGAGTGCACAATGGACTATCACCAGAAGCATCCTTCCTATCATTTCCCAAATCAATGCTCATGTCACTAGCACCACTCCATCTTCGTACCACAACTTTTTCCATGCCTGCAGCAGATGATAAATCAGAAGAGAGCCTTTTCAGCTCAGTGGATTTTACCACAGCTGTTGTCCCTCCAGAGTTCTCTTTCTGCTTGTTTTCAAACATGTTGATTCTCTCCTGCACACTGAGCCGTCTTGTGAGTTGCCTAGACTGACTTGCTACTGGCTCATTTTGCACAGGACTTTTATCCTCTTCTTCATCCTTTTCATCATGACTACTTTGTGGCGTAAGCTTTGATTCTGGTTGACAGTAGTTGGTTCCTGTTGTGCTTTTCTCTTCCATACTAGTTTGATGTTCCCTATGTTGTTGGGTTCTGTTAGTCGCTAGGTTTCTAGATGGGTCTTCACTGGGATCATCAATTGACATATCAGATTCCCAAGATGAGCGTATCGCTTCTTCTTCCTGATTGAACCGCCACGAGCTCATAAGCTCTGGCCTTCTCTGGCAAAGTGCGATAAACTTGGCGCACGCTTCACTGCAATAAGTATAGCAGACCAAGCATGATCAGAGTACACATAACTAAGTTGAGAGCCAAAATATTTTTGGAACTCTATGAATTAGAAATGCATATTCTAAAAAGTGAGATAATTCACCAGGTTGACTATTGGTAACCCTAAAAAAAAAAAAGATTGGATTTTTGTAGTGCAGTTAGGCATCCTAGTCATATATAATCATGTTCATGCACCTACTAGCAGTTCTCAAGTCTCCATCAGACCAAACCTACCTAAATTAGAGCATGATGGGTTTCTGTTTATCGAAAAGAGCATGCATCAAGGCCTAAACATGTAAACATAAAACATATAGGCGACTATATAAATATGTGGTCATGGTGATCATAGATTAAACAGGTGTTATCACGAAGTCCAAATTTCAAGAGGGATAATAAACCTAGAAACCTTGGTTGCATAGTCTACATAGCAAGAATATGCAACCAAAGTCAAGGTGTAAAACTTGATACTGCAACTATGAATAGCTAGAATACAGCACCCACCACCAAGACTTTCTTGGTTTAAACCCAGATAAATTAGACAAGGCCAAGTAATTAAAGATGTCTTGTCTTCTTGTGAGTAAAAAGGGCTCCAAATAATTGCTCAAACAACGGCCAGAACAACAGGAAACACCTGGCAAATGATATGAGTAAAGGATATCTTAACACTTACTTCAAGCGATTGGCCCCAAATCGATCAGCAAATTGACTAAGCTCTGAGACAGTGATTGGGTTGAAGCCAGCAGCGGATGCACGATTACAAGCAGTTGCTAAGTCCTGTCTAACTGCTGCAAGCCGTAAATCAATAGCCCTCAGTAGCTCCTTCCTGGAAAGGCAGAAAAGGGGGGAAAGATTCAGCGTTACACATTTCAAGTGTGCATAAGACATTTAAAATCAAGCAACTTTGCACAGTTAACCAAAACACATATTAATAGCTACTCGATCAAATATTCATAATTATCAAAGGTAAATATCATGAAAGGTTGGGACTTTACTTTGTCACGTCAGCTGCTGGTGTAGTTTCTGTGCCATCTGAACCAAGAAAGGTTTAGCCAGATTATGCCAAAGCAAGAAAGAAACGACTAACATGTAATTGAATATATCTGATGGACCTTTGTGGATAAAATAGAAAACGATATAATGACTTCTAAATGTCACTCTGCCACTCATAAGGCGCCCTGTAGATGCTATTCTCACATTTGGCAGTAAGATTTCTAGTGGTAGCTCATTGATTTCAGAGGCGTACATTTTGTAAACTAAGCCAGTATAAGAGTCTAATCAGGAGGGGCACAATGATTGTCTATACAAGATACTTTTCTAGCGTCCATGAATGACTTACCAGCATCATAATTCACTTCACAACTTTTATCCATTAACCGCCACTGTAACCAACTCCTTAGAGCCAATGCACAATTTCCCATGGACGGTATATGTAACAGAATATACAATTAGAAGACAAGTTAACCGTATGCATACCTTTTGCACCAGGTCGCTGATCACCAGTCCCCTAAAGCAAGATATTTATCAAATTCAATAAAAGCATTCCAGTTAACACAGCATTCGCTTTCTTGAACTTAAAAGAGGTGAAGTACCTGGCCATATATTTCTCGGGCAGCCTCCAACTGAGACATTTCCACATCCAATGCGCTTACCATTTCCAGAACCTCTGGGGTACTAACAAAGCGTACAAACCTAGAAACCAGCAGGCACAAGAAAATTCGAGTGTTAGAATGAGCTCAGCTCCACTAAAACTTGAATATCTCTTGTTCAAAACGGAATACAACCTCTCGAGGGTCCCTTTCGTAAACCAAGCTCCAGCATTTTTGTTGCTTTCAACTTCAAGCCTGATAGAATGAACTTCCCGGGCAACCTGCTCTTCAGCAACTTTCAAATGAGCAACAAATGGTTTCACCAGTCCAGAAGCAAGCTTCTCAGTATTCCCCGCAGTAGAGACAAACAATTCACATCTGCCAGAAAGAAAAACATAGAGAGTATCTAAAAAACCAACTAACACTAACAATCTAACAACGATAAGTAGAATCACTGTCTAATATTATTACCTTGACCGCTTCGGGGAGAGTTGGAAAACAGCATAGTCAAGAGGTATAGCTGGTCTCATCTTCTCCCCTTTGCACAAAATCTTCAGTCTTCCCCCTTCGCATACCCAAAAACAAAAAAGACACAGGATCCTGAGTAAAGAGCGAAAACGAAGGTCATCTCTTAAAAACGTAAAATGCTATAGGAATTTGAAGCGGCAGAATTCCTCGAAAGAAAATCAAAGAGAAACGGATCCACACTGGAAAATTCGAACGAAAGAAGAATCAGTGAATACATAAAAGCAAATATCCATATTTGGATACAATTTAACCCAGCTAAGGCCACATTACTATAATAGAAACCCCGAAGTTCACAAGAATACAGAATCAAGCGCATTGCTAGATCTGGTACCGATCATGGAAATTTGAGATTCAATCAGTAAAGGAAACTGGTTTACGCCGAATAAAGGCGAATCCAGGGAGACCGAGGAATCGAATTCGAATTCAAATCCAAGGCAAAGTAAAAAAAAAACCCACACCCAGTCAGGAAAGACTTTGAAAAATTCAAGTGAAGTCATACTCGGATCAGCCATAGCAGACCTTACCTGCGGGTAGAAACAAATGAGATCTTCGTCAGTTTCCGATGAAACGGTCTCTTTCCGATTCACATTCGAATAGGTACTATCATTGTCGAGTCTCTTTCTCTGCTGTCCATGTTCAGCATCTTCGATTAATTCTCTCAATGCTTCTTAAAACCCTAGCAAAGGCGATTGTTTTATTTGCTTCACTCGGAACTCAACTTAACTTCTTATCTTATTTACTTCCGGGTGCTAATGGATCGGATTCCTCTCCCATTGTCTCTCCTTCCGCCGTAAACTCTCTTTGACACAAAACTACTTTAGAGAGAGAAAGTAAAATCAAGAGAGAGAAAGCGTTCTTCAGACAGAAATCACCATTTTTGTTGACGTGAAGTAGCGTATACATGAAAAAAGAAAAAAAATTAATAGAGCGTAAATTTGAAAATTTAAATGAAAAAAAAAAAGTCGGCAGTAAAATGCGAAATTACGGAAATCCCAAACGGCTGTCTCTATATACCCATTGTACCCTTCAGGGCTTCATCCTTTGAATATTTTTTCAATGTATCAAAAAAAAATTTCTTTCTAATACTAATTTTAAAAGTATTTTAAGAGATATTTACCCGAAAATGGATTAAAGAGGCAAAGGCTTTTACAGGGTTTTATAAAATGAAGTATAAAACAAGAAGATAACAAAACCTACCCAAAACTTGTATATAAATTTCTTATAAAACTGAGGGGTAAATTCGTCTTAATAGGAAATTATTTAGTCTTGTAGTCACAAATTGGCCGGGGAACGAATGGGTATTTTGGTACTTTAGCTTTCAGATCCAAAATTTTGGTACACAGCGCACAACGATTCGATGTTTCAGAGAGTAAAAATTTGCGCGTGTATACAAAATACGTATATATAGATTAAACTTTAAACAAAAATTACTAAACACTAGATGATGACAAAAATAAATACTAAACTACTTATTCCACTCCTGCTCAAAACTAATATTTTAACACCAACCATTTTAATTCCAACTTTTGGAGACACTTTAAACAAAATGATGGACCCCATGAAAAAGGCTGAAAATATATCAAATTATAGGATATCACTTTTTATTCTTCTTTAATTTAAATGGAGAATTGGCCCTAACAAAATAATATAGACCTTGCTTTCAATCCTACCGAATTCTTAAATTCCAATGGAGAATTGGCCCTAACAAAATAATATAGACCTTGCTTTTAAGTCCCACCGAATTTTTAAATTCCAATGTTTTTTTTGTTGGTATCTTCTCTTGCCCAGTTGAAAAAATAAGTATTTGCAACACAGTAAGGTCCAAATGACACCATAATCATTTAGACAATGATCTATGCGACTTAGAAAAACACGTGGACACCTTAGTTCATTTTTTTCAACAGAAAACATAACTTTCAGAAACTTTCAAATTTTAGGTTTTAACATTTTACGACCAAGAAGTTTCATTTTTCAAGAAGTTTTCATTATTGTATTCGTCACAAAGACGTTAAAAATAATGCAAGTTTGAATGATGGAATTGTACTCAAATATCATAATGTATTTTTCGATACACACCCCTATGAAATCGATCAGAACCAAAAAAAATATATATATACAAACAAACAAACATGAATAGAATTTAATTACAGGTTAGTGCACAAGATTAATTTGTGAGAACATCCATGTGTTATGAAATTCTAAGTGATTGCCAAGTTGTCATAAAGAACTAAACACACAAACAAAAAGTTGTTTTGCCTAACCATTTTACTTCTATAACAAATCATAGGTGGTTGATGATGCTTCAGATACAAGAAAATCTAGCTAAAACAATTATTATATATAAAAAAAAGGGAGTTAATATGTCTTTAGGTACACATGCAAATCTTCAATGTCATGATAACCAAGCATACACAATAAAGGAAGGTGCGGTTGGATTGTATCAAGAATGTCTAGGCCATGTTCTAACCATATCAGCTCACAGTCACAGAACACACNCTACCGAATTCTTAAATTCCAATGGAGAATTGGCCCTAACAAAATAATATAGACCTTGCTTTTAAGTCCCACCGAATTTTTAAATTCCAATGTTTTTTTTGTTGGTATCTTCTCTTGCCCAGTTGAAAAAATAAGTATTTGCAACACAGTAAGGTCCAAATGACACCATAATCATTTAGACAATGATCTATGCGACTTAGAAAAACACGTGGACACCTTAGTTCATTTTTTTCAACAGAAAACATAACTTTCAGAAACTTTCAAATTTTAGGTTTTAACATTTTACGACCAAGAAGTTTCATTTTTCAAGAAGTTTTCATTATTGTATTCGTCACAAAGACGTTAAAAATAATGCAAGTTTGAATGATGGAATTGTACTCAAATATCATAATGTATTTTTCGATACACACCCCTATGAAATCGATCAGAACCACAAAAAAAAAAAAAATACAAACAAACAAACATGAATAGAATTTAATTACAGGTTAGTGCACAAGATTAATTTGTGAGAACATCCATGTGTTATGAAATTCTAAGTGATTGCCAAGTTGTCTAGTATCTAAAAACGCCAAAAAGAAAACATCATAAAGAACTAAACACACAAACAAAAAGTTGTTTTGCCTAACCATTTTACTTCTATAACAAATCATAGGTGGTTGATGATGCTTCAGATACAAGAAAATCTAGCTAAAACAATTATTATATATAAAAAAAAGGGAGTTAATATGTCTTTAGGTACACATGCAAATCTTCAATGTCATGATAACCAAGCATACACAATAAAGGAAGGTGCGGTTGGATTGTATCAAGAATGTCTAGGCCATGTTCTAACCAGTGTCAGCTCACAGTCACAGAACACACAATCTAACTCAAAGTTTAAAACCCTGCAGAAGACAATACCGACAGATGATTCCTCATTCAATGTGTCAGAGGAGTCTGAAGAAAGTTATGCACGATGATCTCAGGACTCTTCAGTGAAGTTAAATCTGTTCCATGTGACCAAAGTTAACAAAGTTGGCAAAATATTAATACACAACTGAAGTGAAGCCTAGATAAGTTTCTTTTTCAACAATTTCAAACTCAATTCTAAAATATGTAGATTACGACCTGAATCACTAAACTCTAGTTACCAACATCGTTGTTGTTGTCGTTGACAATTGCATTGATGTTGTTGTTCTTGCAGCTGTGATGATCATTACTAGTGTTTCCGATTCTCCTCCCATGCTGCTTAAGCTGTGATATCTCCAATTGGGTCTTCACAAAGAACTGCATTCTCTGCAACTCCAGCTCCTTCAAGAACTTCATCCTCTCTTTCTCCATCTCAACCACCTGTTGCAGTTTTGCATTCTCTGTTTGCTCGTAAGCTTCACCGAATCTCATGATTGCACGAGTTAGCTCCCTCCACTTGTTCCCTCCTCCATCACCTTCTTGCTTCTTCTTCTCCTCTGTCTTCAGCCTCTTCGACAGAGGTGGAGGTGGTAAACTGTCACCGGAATCATCTGACATTGCTGCTTCGGATTCCGAGTCTGAATCTGAATCAGAGGCATTTCTCTTCCTGAAACGCCAGCGTTTTGACTCACTGCACCTTTTCACCATCATCCCTTGCTTTTGTTGAGGCAGCGTCCTCCCTTGCTGTTGTTGTGGCAGCGTCCTCCCTTGCTGTCCAAACGGATTTGAACGGCTGCTCATCGGAATTCCCATAGGTACATTGACGGATCCTGCTCCGCCTCCTCCTCCGCCACTGCCGCCAAACGAAGCAGCTGAAACCCTAGCCGTAGCTCCGATTAGACGGTCAAGATTATTGAAGGGCGGCGTTGCAGCCTTCGCTTGCTGATGGTACATATGCGAACGGCTGCCCATGGGAATACCCATAGGAATCTTATGCAATCCACCCCCTCCTCCTCCACCAGGACCACCGCTGGTGACAGGAGGTGCCGTCGGGATTTTCGCCGTTGATCCAATCAGACGGTCAAGTTTGTCGAAGAACACCCACCTGCTGCGGCCACCGCCGTTAGCGATTCTTACCTTCTCTTGCTTATACTTCTTCTTCACCGTATCGATCCTGTTTTTGCACTGTATATCGGTCTTCGCAATTTTACCGTAATCCTCCCTGCTGCTCACGATCTCCGCCACCTCTTTCCAGTGCTTCTGTTTCAGATTCCCTCTGCTAAGCTCCAAGTATCTCTCCCCCCACGCATCAATCAGCACAGCCGTAGCCCTCTCGCTCCAGCAATCCTCCCTCCCGCCGCCGCCGCTTGGTCTACCGTTGCTGCTACTTCCTCCGACACCACCGCTGGCCTGAATCGGAAGCAGCGCCAGAGCCAACGCGTCGGGATCCTTCTGCGACGAACAAGCCGGAGGTGTCAAGGAATAAGAAGGCGGACCTGTCGAAGCCACCGTTACCGTAATACGTCCCGCCGGCGGCGAAGAAGACGGATCGGGGGAATCGGAACCCGTCGGCGAAGCGTGCGAACGGATCTCTTCTTCGTCTTCCATGAATGTGATTTCGCCGGATCTGGTTCAGAAGTCGTAAAAAGAGATAGGGTTAGGGTTTGGCTTAATATCTGTTCGGGGGTAACGGGAAGGAGACGGCGTCGGTGAGTAGGGGGACACGTGGAAGAACCTGAGACGATACGGGGGGTCGACGTGTAAGGACGTGATTGGTAGGTGAGAGTAAGATTCCGTCACCGGTAAAGTTGCCGGCCCGGTTTAGGGGTAAGATGGGTTTCACTCGTAATTTCCCTTTCTTCATAATCCGATGAGTATGTTAATTGACGGAAAAGGCCATCTACTTCTCTTAAATTACCGGAAATATCCCCGTGCCTCTGTACAACCATTTTGCCGGTGATGTACCGAAATTACCCTTAGCCTAACCGCCAGTGTCAATGCCGGTCGTTAAACTTTTCGTCCGTCGATTGTTTCCAGTTGTCTTCCTTGTTTGCTTCATAAAAGTTATATCCATTCCATAAATCGTGATTACTGTCTTGTAATGAATTTATAAATTTAAGAATGGTGACGTGGATGCAATTACTTTAGGCTATTAATGGGTTTTATATTGAGCCTTTAAATAGATTGCTTTAGTGGATTACAAGCCCAAAATAATTACACTACTACTTGCATTATCGTATATGTAGAAGATGCAACGGTGTGTTAATATGTTACTTATGATCGCATCATTTTTTATATTTTTTTTCATTTAAATATATTTTATTATAAATCATTCCTTAATTCGTATTTGTTCTTTCTGACCAACAGTAAATAACTAAATATACGGACACTTCTAAAAAATAAATTATGGTAAGAAAAAAACATGTGTCCAAAGAACTTATCATCTTTGTAAATACCAAAATAGGATAAAAAATTTAAAATATTACTCAAAACACCAACATAAATTAAAAAAAGCGACTACTATTTACATAAATCCATTATACATTATGTACACTGCATATATTTACAAAACAAAGTAGCTGGATGATCGGGTACTTCTTCTCGTATATTTGTTTCCCTTTTAATCTCTCAACGGTCTAATGCGTTTAGCACAATCCTGCAATATTACGGACGTTAAGGGTAGTTTTAAAACATTTAAACTAACTGGAAAAAAAAAGAGAGAGAGAGGATCAAACCAATCGCATGCATTGAGACTTGTGGCATGCGTTTCACTTGATGTTCCAGCTGCATATATATGATTATGACAAAATTAATTAACATATCGGTATATTTCAGGCTGCATAGACTGACTGTGTACATAAATATCACTAATGCATGTGTTTTGCGCTTAGGAAAAAACAAAAGTAACTCACGAGTCAAAGGAGAACCAGGGTTGCTTGATCCGACAGGAGAATCTGGGACACGACCCGGATCAACCATCAACTTCCGGTGACCATTTTTTGCGACATTTTCGCCGGGAATGTGATTTCTCAACTTCCCGAAACCATTTTCTGGCGCGGGACCTGCCACCGTTTCATCCCAAAGCTTGTGCAAGAATCCCATATCTCCAATCAAATTTTCAAAAAAGGTTTTTTTTTTTTTTGGCTTTCTCTCAAGGGTTTTTGTTGATGGTCTCTTACGTTTTTTTGTCTTCTTTATTGGAGGATAGTGGTTTAATATAAAGATCCGGGAAGAGAAGCGTTTGAATATCTTTGGTTAGACTAATTATATAAAACTGACCTTAATTTAACCTTCCAAAATTAAGAGGATTTAATCAAGGATGATGATATTATTAAACACAGATGATAAATCTAGCCGATAAGAAGATCGCTTAGGCAATGAGTTTATAGGATGTGACACGTTTGACTTTTCATCCAACTGGTTTTGACGCTGTCAAAACAAAAATCTAACTAGTTTGATGTACCTAATCAATTTTTTTTCTTCCCCTCGTGGAATCCCAGTAATCTAATATTAATGGTTTAATGCTTTATTATAGTAAACCGAGTGTGATAGAACCGGAGTAAACCGGATTCATGTTGTTCATATATAAAGTTGTATGTAACGACATTTCACAACAAGATTAATAACATAATCATTCTTCAATCGTCTTCTTCCTCTCGTCTCTCTCTTGATTTCTTGTTCACTAACATGATATCAGAAAAATTAAGGATCAAACCTCAATCGATTCTTCAATTTTTTTGTTCTTCCGCTTATTTTTGACCTCGATTAATCGTTGATTCTCACGATTAATTTTTCTCTCGATTTCGTTGATTGATTCTTTGGTCATTCCGCCAAGAATCGTTGATATCTTGAAATCAATTCTTCTATGAGCTTGGGATTTACTACAATGGTGATCGTACGCAAGTCTTCGCATCGCACTGGAAGAGGAACATCGTCAGCTCGAAGATCTTCTGTTCCCAAAGATTCTCCCCCAAATTCACCAAATGTTTCATCGACGGAGTCGCCTGATAGCATCCATTCTCCTTTCTACCAAACGGCGATAATCCAGGTCTTTCTCTAATTTCTGAAGTTCTTGATGGTACGAACTTTGATAATTGGCGTATCGGCATGACTATAGCTCTTGATGCTAAGAACAAAATAGCATTCGTTGATGGATCTATAGTTAGGCCTAGCGAATCAGATCAGAAGTTTAGGATATGGTCTAGATGCAATTTGATGGTCAAATCTTGGCTATTGAATTCTGTCTCGAAGCAAATTTACAAAAGCATACTTCGATTCAACGACGCGTCGGAGATATGGAAAGATTTGTTGACTAGGTTTCACATCACCAATTTGCCACGTTTTTACCAATTGTCTCAACAAATCTGGTCACTTCATCAAGGCTCGATGGATTTGGCTACTTACTACACTACACTGAAGACTCTTTGGGATGAGTTGGATGGTGCTAACTATGTTGAAACCTGTCATCACTGTGCTTGTTGCAAAGCCATTGATACCAAGGCAGAACATGCTAAAGTCATCAAGTTTTTGGCCGGCTTAAATGAATCATATGCCACCATTAGAAGCCAAATCATTATGAAAAAGCATGTTCCTGACCTCTCGGAAATCTACAACCTCCTAGATCAAGACCACAGTCAAAGGAACATTAGTCCAACTCAAAATGCAGCTGCTTTTGTTGTTTATGCACATGATTGTACTCAAGCTTCTGTTAATGCAGATCAATCTACCTATACTCCGAAACCAAATCGACCAATATGTTCACATTGTGGATACAATGGTCACACTGTCGACAAGTGGTACAAAATCCATGGATATCCTCCTGGGTTCAAGCATAAACAGAAGTCTACAGATAAGCTCACTGGATCTACTAAGCCAATTGTTGCCCAGCTTGCTCTTACTGATTCACTTCAGATTACTCAGACTCTTACTAATGTGATTACCAATCTGTCCAAAGACCAGATACAAGAAGTTATTGCCTACTTTAATTCATAGCTTCAACCATCTATCAACTTTGTAGCTGCAACCTCAATGGCTTCAACTTCTGGTGCCACAATAAGCACGTCCTGGTATGGCATTCTCTTCCTCTACATTATGTTTTGTTGGAATTCTGAGAGCCACCACCCATGCATTATCTTCGAAATCTTGGATAGTAGATAGTGGTGCAACACACCATGTCTCTCATGATAGGAGTTTGTTTATACAAATGTCTGATTTAGTGAATAGGTCAGTGACTTTACCTACTGGTTTGAGAGTTAACATTGCTGGTATTGGAACAATCATATTAAAAGAATATCTCGTCTTGAACAATGTCTTGTTCATCCCGGATTTCAGATTGAATCTTCTGAGTATCAGTCAATTAACTAAGGATCTGGGGTATATAGTGACATTTGATCAAGATACTTGTGTGATACAGGATCCTATCATGGGATTGATGATTGGTCAGGGTGAAGCCATCTCCAACCTCTATGTCCTGGATGCATACTCTTTTAATGATTATGATGTTGTTCAAACTCCTTTTGCTGCAAATGTTGTTGTTGATTCTGGTTTTTGTGGCACAATAGACTAGGTCATCCCTCTTTTCAAAAGATTAAGTCTCTTTCACATGTAATTGGAATAAAACAAAGAAATAAAGGATCGTATCATTGCAATATTTGCCCTCTTGCAAAGCAGAAACATATGTCCTTTAATTCCAAGAACAACATATGTGATAATACTTTTGATCTTCTTCATATCGACATATGGGGTCCATTCTCTGTGTCTACTGTCTAAGGTTACAAGTATTTCTTAACCATTGTGGATGATCACACCAGAGTGACATCGATATATCTGTTAAGATCCAAGGATGAAGTGTTACATGTGTTTCTGTATTATTTAAAGATGATTGAAACACAATATAAAGCAGTGGTTAAAGGAGTAAGGTCTGATAATGCACCAGAACTGAAGTTTGTTGATCTTTTCAAAAGCAAAGGTATCGTAACTTACCATTCCTGTCCAGAAACCCCAGACCAAAATTCAGTAATGGAGAGGAAACATCAGCACATACTCAATGTGGCTATATTTCTTACGTTCCAGTCACATGTTCCTTTGGAGTATTGGGGTGATTGTGTCCTCATTGCAGTCTTCCTCATTAATAGACTGCCCACTCCTCTACTACAAGATAAGAGTCCTTTTGAAGTTTTAACTTCTAAACGTCCTGAATACAATGGTCTTCGGGTCTTTGGTTGCTTAGCTTACTGTTCAACTTCTTCAAAGAATCGACATAAGTTTCAACCTCGTTCACGGTCTTGTGTCTTTCTTGGTTACCCTGCAGGATATAAGGGATACAAACTATTGGATATGGAGACCAACAAGATCCATATATCAAGAAATGTGGTGTTCTATGAAAACATCTTTCCATTTGCATCAGGTCAGAATGAGATTTCTCTTGATTTTTCCAGTACTATAGATGCAAGTAACTCTAGAATTGTTAATGATATTCATGCAGTTGTGAGTGATCCAACAAGTGAATCTCCTACAGTTGTGAATGATATTATTTCTAGTAGTTCTGTTCATAGTATAGATCCAACTGGAATTAAAAGAAATTCAAAAACACCGGCATATTTACAAGATTATCACTGTAATGTGACCGAGACAGAGATTCCATATCATATTGCTTGCTTTCTCTCTTATGATCAACTCTCAGCTGGGTATAAAGACTACATATGTGCCATGAATCTTCATCCTGAGCCTACTTCCATTACTCAAGCCAAGAAATTTGAGGACTGGATTAAAGCTATGAATGAAGAACTAATAGCTTTTGAGAGTACTCATACTTGGGACATCGTATCATTACCTCCAGACAAACATGCAATAGGTAGTAAATGGGTCTACAAAATCAAGCTGAATGCTTATGGAAGCTTGGAAAGATACAAAGCCCGTTTGGTTGCTAAAGAGTATACTCAGAAAGAAGGTGTGGATTTTGTTGACACCTTCTCACCAGTAGCCAAAATGACTACTGTGAAGACCATGCTTGATGTCTCTGTTGCAAAGAAATGGAGCCTGACACAACTGGATATTTCAAATGCCTTTCTCAATGGCGATTTAACTAAAGAAATCTACATGACTTTACCACCAGGCTATACACCAAAACAGGGGGAATCACTTCCTCCTAATGATGTTTTCAAACTCAAGAAGTCCCTTTATGGTTTGAAAAACAGGCCTCTCGTCAGTTGTTTTTGAAATTCAGCTCTACTCTCACTGGCCTTGGCTTCAGGAAATCTCAAGCAGATCCTACGTTGTTCATTCGTAATATTGGTTGCAAATATGTGGCAGTATTAGTATACGTTGATGACATTATTATTGCCAGCAACGATGATGAAGAGGTTTCACAACTGAAGACAGATATGCAGGCTGCTTTTCGATTAAGAGACTTAGGTCTTTTAAAATACTTTCTCGGACTTGAGATAGCTCGTTCCAGCAAAAGAATTTCTGTTTGCCAAAGAAAGTATGTCCTGGAATTACTTGAAGAAACTTGTCTCTTGGCTTGCAAACCTTCCAGCATTCCAATGGATCCCAGTATTAAGCTTTGTCAAGATTCAAAGGAATATGTACTTGAGGACATACTGGTTTACAGAAGATTAGTGGGAAAACTCATGTATCTTACTATCACGAGACCTGACATCACCTATGCAGTCAACAAGTTATGTCAGTATACTTCTTCACCAAAGAATTCTCACCTTCAAGCCGCCTACAAAGTTCTACATTATCTCAAAGGAACTATTGGTCTTGGTTTATTCTATTCGGTGGAATCAGATTTGATATTGAAAGGCTTCACTAATGCTGACTGGGCTTCTTGCACAGATACAAGGAAATCAACATCGGGGTTTTGTATGTTTCTTGGCTCCTCTCTAATCTCATGGAAGTCAAAGAAATAACCTATTGTTTCTCATTCCTCTGCAGAATCAGAATACATAGCCATGGAGTTTGATGTCCGAGAGATTAAATGGTTGGTTCATTTACTTAGTGAATTTGATGCTCCTCAATCGCAGCTAGTGGCATTTTATTGTGATTCAACAACAGCTATCCATATAGCTAACAATTATGTATTTCACGAGAGGACAAAACACATAGAGCTTGACTGCCATATGGTTCGAGATAGAGTGGAGAGTGGTTTGATCAAGACACTTCACGTAAGGACAGATAATCAACTCGCTGATGTCTTCACCAAACCTTTGTTTCCAACTCAGTTTATTCTCTCATTGACAAGATGACGTTAATCTCTATATTCTCGCCATCTTGAGGGGAAATATTATAGTAAACCGAGTGTGATAGAACCNTCTTGGCTTGCAAACCTTCCAGCATTCCAATGGATCCCAGTATTAAGCTTTGTCAAGATTCAAAGGAACATGTACTTGAGGACATACTGGTTTACAGAAGATTAGTGGGAAAACTCATGTATCTTACTATCACGAGACCTGACATCACCTATGCAGTCAACAAGTTATGTCAGTATACTTCTTCACCAAAGAATTCTCACCTTCAAGCCGCCTACAAAGTTCTACATTATCTCAAAGGAACTATTGGTCTTGGTTTATTCTATTCGGTGGAATCATATTTGATATTGAAAGGCTTCACTAATGCTGACTGGGCTTCTTGCATAGATACAAGGAAATCAACATCGGGGTTTTGTATGTTTCTTGGCTCCTCTCTAATCTCATGGAAGTCAAAGAAACAACCTATTGTTTCTCATTCCTCTGCAGAATCAGAATACATAGCCATGGAGTTTGATGTCCGAGAGATTAAATGGTTGGTTCATTTACTTAGTGAATTTGATGCTCCTCAATCGCAGCCAGTGGCATTTTATTGTGATTCAACAACAGCTATCCATATAGCTAACAATTCTGTATTTCACGAGAGGACAAAACACATAGAGCTTGACTGCCATATGGTTCGAGATAGAGTGGAGAGTGGTTTGATCAAGACACTTCACGTAAGGACAGATAATCAACTCGCTGATGTCTTCACCAAACCTTTGTTTCCAACTCAGTTTATTCTCTCATTGGCAAGATGACGTTAATCTCTATATTCTCGCCATCTTGAGGGGGAATATTAGAGTAAACCGAGTGTGATAGAACCGGAGTAAACCGGATTCATGTTGTTCATATATAAAGCTCTATGTAACGACATTTCACAACAAGATTAATAACAGAATCATTCTTCAATCGTCTTCTTCCTCTCGTCTCTCTCTTGATTTCTTGTTCACTAACATGCTTCACCAGTTCTGGTGTTCGATTTCCAGATAGTGCACTTTCTTGTAGATTATGGATGCAAGGTCTATCGGAGATTTCAGTGCAGTGCAGATGAAACCGTCCGGTCTCATGAGTCAAGGGTAAATGCGTCCATCATGATGTGGTTCATGTACCGTCCGTTGTAGATCAATGTGTTGCGGGGAGAGCTGTCAACGTAAAATCGTCTGTGGAATCTTGTAGGTAGATCATCATTTGTAATAAGATATAATCAAAATATATCTAATAATGATGTAATAGCCTAAAAGTGTTAAAAAAACTGAAAAAATAAATAATTTTTTTCCCCTTATTTTCAATATAATTTCTACATCATGAGCCTGGGCCTGGGCCAACTCTTGATTGGGCCGTATTTCAAATATTCTGCAACGGCTCTTAACGGCTAGTAACCTTTTTTGGGTTTATGTCTTCTATAAATTCATTTTTTCGCCTAATTTCGTCTCTCTTCTTTAATCGTCGACTCTAGAAACTAGAAAGTAAAGGAAAGAACATCATTGAAAAGTTACCGTTAAACAATCTCCAGAAAAGCGCTTTTTTTTTTTTTTTAGATTCTTCTCCCACAAGAATATCACCAAGAAACTACTCCATTTTACAAAGGTATCATTCTTCCGTCTGATTTAGGTTCAGATCATACTGTTCATCTGGCGATTCTTTGTTATTCTTTCCGTTTGTCGCTATTTGATTCGTGACGTTTTCTGGGTTTCTGGGATTATGATGTGTAAATTCACTGGAGAATCTTATTGCGGTTTGGATTTCGTATTCGACAATACTGGAATCAAATCCGCAAATGTTTAATTTTGCTTCGATCTTTTTGATTCTTTTCTGCAGATCAAAATCCACATCNTTTAGATTCTTCTCCCACAAGAATATCACCAAGAAACTACTCCATTTTACAAAGGTATCATTCTTCCGTCTGATTTAGGTTCAGATCATACTGTTCATCTGGCGATTCTTTGTTATTCTTTCCGTTTGTCGCTATTTGATTCGTGACGTTTTCTGGGTTTCTGGGATTATGATGTGTAAATTCACTGGAGAATCTTATTGCGGTTTGGATTTCGTATTGGGTTTCTGGAATCAAATCTACCACTTTTAGGGTTTTTTTTTTTAACTGCTTGATTTCGACAATACTGGAATCAAATCCGCAAATGTTTGATTTTGCTTCGATCTTTTTGATTCTTTTCTGCAGATCAAAATCCACATCTTTTAGTTCGCTCGATTCCTTTGACGATTCCCGATTTTGACATTAACAAGCTTATGTTCGTGTAAACAGGTTGAAGCCTATGGCGAACATGAACGCTCTTCAACAGATGATTTTCCCTGACGAGAACGCTCCGATTCATCGCAAAAGTAGTTAATCTTTCTCTATCTCTTTCAAATCATATGTTTAAAACTGTTGATGGATGCTTTGAAACAAGACTTGTTTTTTTCTTTTTTGCTTACTTCAGAGTCTGTTACTGCTGCTTCCGTGAAAACCAAAGGATCTGTACTTGGTCAGAAGAAACCCGGAGCTCGAAAGGCTCTGAATGATATTACAAACAAGTCCGGGATTCATCCGAAAGCTTCTTCTAAGAACAAGCAAATCGCTTCTGCTGCTGCTGCTGCAAAAGGCGAAATCAACATAGCTGGGGAGAGGTTCTTACATGATCACAGCAAATGCATTAAAGAGCAGCAAAATCTCTGGGATGATCATGCTGATCTTCTACTTCACCATGGTAACATATATATTTCTTCTAAGCTCTGATGGTAACCAATCTTTGCTTGTCAACTTTTACTAAGCTTGCTCTTTTTGTTGTTGCAGATTCCAGCATCAAGGAAAAGTATCTCAAGTATGACACAGAAATGGTACTTGGCTCCGATTCAATCTGACTCTTGATTTTATGAGAGATTATTAAAGTCACTGATTACATACATTTCGATGGATGAGATTGGATATCTGTTCTAGTTTTGGAACTTAAAATGGCACTTTTTGTGACTCTGCCTTGTGTGTTTTTGGTTTCAGATGGATGCTAAGAACAATCTGACTTACAATGAAGCAGAAGAGATTCCATCGCCCAAGTTGACTGGTTGGCTGAAGAGCTCAACTCCATGGCGCTCCCCGATCCGCTATGGCTCAATGATGATGCCTTCCACTCCTCTGGCTTGGCGGTTCGATTCAGCTGAATTCACACTCAAGGAAGACTATGATGACGACCTCTTCTGAATTCCTGTTTCTTAATGTTCTTTGAAAAATTTCATCCTTCAGATGAATAAGTAGTGGTAACGACTATCTTTTGTTCAGCTCAACAATGTTTCAGTTCTTCTCTGTGTAACTGATTTCAGGAATTAAAAAGTTGGAATCTTTTAAATCATATTAGCCGAGTTTCTGATTAACTTAAACATTTCAGACAGTTTCCATAAACATCTTCAGACTCCAATTTTACATTTACAGATTCCACAACAAGCATTGAATCTAGCAACAAATCTATACTATCCTTGAACATTTGAATGTATCTCTCTTCAACTGTTAACTTACATTGCCGTTATCCTTGACACTGTGGTGGTGACTCCTGATTCTTCTTCCACCGTCTCCATCCTCCGTAACATCTCCAATTGATCTTTAAAGAATTGCATTCTCTGCAACTCAAGCTCCTTGGCGAACTTCATCCTCTCCTTCTCCAGCTCCACCAATTGTTTAAGCTTCACAGTCTCTGCTTTTTCATAGATTTCTGCAAATCCCAATATCGTCATTGCCACCTCTCCAAGCTCCCTTCCTTCTCCGCCTCCGGTCTTCTTATTCAATTTCACTGGCGGTGGCAGCAACGGTGGTAGACTGTCGTCCCCTGAGTCTGCGGAAAGATCAGGCTCAGATTCTGATTCCGTCTCAGAAGCAATTCGTTTCCTGAAATGCCATCGCGTTGAATCACTGCTCCTTTTCAGAGCTCCTTGTTGTTGCTTCTGATGAAGCAATGGCGTCGATTTGGCTTTTCGTGGGTAAAGACTCGAACGGCTGCTCAATGGAGTTACCATTAAAGCCTTATTCGCCGTCGCTGCGGCTCCTCCTCCGATCAAATTTTCGAGCTTTTTGAAGAACATCCATTGGCCGTTATCTCGACCTGCGGCGATTTTAGCTTTTTCCTGTTTGAATTTCTTCTTCACCGTGTCGATTCTGTTCTTGCACTGTATATCAGTTTTCGCAGATTTGCTACTAGTGTTGACGATCTCTGCTACTTCCTTCCAGTGCTGCTGCTTCAGATTCCCTCTCTTGAGCTCCAAGAATCTCTCTCCCCACGCATCGATTAGAATCTCCGTCGCTTCTTCGCTCCAACAGTCGTCTCTCCCTCCTTCTCCTCCGCCGTTAACAGCCTGAGTAGGAGGAGAAACCACTAACTCTGAACCGTTAGCAGGCAACTTCGCGGTGGTTTTAAGTCCGATCGGCGGATCTGGGGAAAGGGAATCTCCCGGCGACGGCCGTGAACGAGTCTCGGCATCTTCCTCCATGGATTAGTGAATAAAGCTACGGCGAGGATTGTCGGAGGGGAAAAAGATGATGGGGGGGGGGGGGGGGTTCACCGGCGTGAGCATAAAATAAATAAGATTATCCGTTGGTTGATGACTGGATTGGGTTAGCGAAATGACGAAGAAGCCCATCATCGATTCTATTAATTACAAGACAACCATATCGTAATCTTTTTTCAGTCACATGATTAACGTGAATCGACAGGCTACATGATTTATTCATAAATTGTCAATACATACGAGTATACGACAGCTAAAAATAGTGCAATACAGAATTTGACCCACACACAAAGATACATACACCCCATTTTAAGAGATTCAACTAAAACGGAACAAACAACAATATTGTGCTACCACTGTGATGCTTGGGTTCACCTAAAATGAGCCAAACAAAAATGTATATATATATAGAGAAAATCAATTGACTATAAGAATTTAGGACATGTATTCGGCATCAGAAAGCAGTTGACTTCATCGATCCCAATGATCTTAACGATTCTTGCTTAGGAGACAACAATTCAATGACAAAGCAGAGAGAGAGAGAGAGAGAGAAAAAAACCAAAAAAAAAACAAAAAGTATCGAGAAAACGAGGTGGGTAGTTTACAAAACGACGACGCTGTGAATTTTTGATGCATCGCCGTTGAGAAGACAAGAACCAGACATCTTGTTTGTGACTAGTCGACAAATGTGGAGATGAGTTAGCAAAAAATACGGCCATGGAGCGGCTATGAAGTAGGGACTCCATAGTTGTTGGACGACGACGTTCCGTGAGCAGCCGATTGAGCATTATTTTTCCTCCTGTTTCTTCTCCCGCCATTGTTCTTCCCCTTCTTGAAATCCTGCTGATGCTCCACCTGCTTCACCAGCAAAAACCCATTTCATTATCAAGGAACGCTCAAGAACAACCGCCATTCTTGGAGATCATTAAGAGATAGTGAAAATGAAAGGGGCAAATGTCTCTATAATTCTTTACCCCTAAGGAGAAGGAATGAGCTCTGGGGTCGAATCCGAACGGATTATTCATGTTAATCCCCATTGAACTTGTATCGAATGATGACCGCTGATCGTTTGAGTCAAATACAAAACTACAAGAGGAAGTGAAAGTTGAAGCGGAGCAAGATGATGATGATGAGAATGCTGCAGCGTCTCCTTGAAACATCTCATTAAACAGATCCTGTAGCTGTTCAAAACTGTCCCCTGAATCATTCTCCTGCAAACCAACACCTCAAATGTCAACTCGGGGCAGTCATTGGTGTCTGATAAACTACTAATGCAGACTGCTTACACTAGGCTTGGATTGATTCATCATGGACGCCATTTCGTTCAAGAAATCTCCCATTCCCTGAACAACAACAAAATCCATCACTACATGATTCATATGTTCAATAACCATAGAGGGAAGAGAATAAAGCGAAATTAGGACAAAGAAGGCATGTCTAGAAGCAAGTCATGTCACTTGATCCATTTTCAACACAAAACAAGGCATGATCTGGTTTCGAGAGCATTGCCCCTTTAAAATACAATCGAACAAAATGTTCGAAGTAACCCTATGGGAGAAGAAAAAGGTAGAAAGTGAAAATCTTTAAGCAAAAAAAAAGAAGGGAGTTTACGTTTTGGTCATCATCATCATTATAAGCTCCAACATCATAGAGGAACCTCTTGTTGGAGTCAGACAGAACTGTGTTCCCACAAAAAAAAAAAAAAAACAAAGCTGAATCAGAAACATAAACATAAACAATACTAAAAAGGTACACATCAAGGAACAAGGAAATAATAGAGGATCTTCTGTATCCAATAATCAACTCCCATTTGTTCCACAAAATAATAAAAACTGACGAGAGTTTTGAGAGAAAGATGGAAGAGAAAAGCTGGTGAAATTACCAGAGTAGGCTTCTTGGATGGCCTGAAATTTCCTTTTTGCTTCTTCTACAAACTCCGAATTCCCCATTGACGAACAACGATCTGGATGCCATCTCTAATTCCAACGAAAAATCAAAGTTCCCCAAATCAATTCTCAAATCAAACCCTATCAGCTAAAGGCATGATCTCTCGATCGCAATCGAAAAGGAATCACAGAATCGATTGGACTAGAGATTAAAGAGAGTCGAGTCCAAAAACCAACAAATCAAATCGATGTAACATGCAACACTCCAAATCAGGAAACAGAAAACATTCATTGTCCTGTACATCCATGAACAAAATCTCGAAATTGAAATTAAGATAACTCACCAGAGCAAGCTTCTTATAAGCAGTACGGAGTTCCGTCGTCGTACATTCCTTCTTCAGACCCAGAACAGCATACAAATCATCGTTGCTTTTCTCGCTATTGTTCGACGCCATACCTAACTTTTCTCCTCCAGATTACAAACCCAGAAAGCAAAACCAACAAACGACAGAGAAACCCAATAAAACAGGGAAAAAAAAAAAATCGATTCTTTCTCGTATTTTCGACGAATTTTAACCCACAGAAACAGAGCCACAGTCCAATATCTATAAGAACTTGGGTTGAGTATCGGTACTAAAGTGGTTCGAAACTAGGTTCTTAACACGAATAAATTCGGAAAGGTTAGGGTTTGATTGGTATCGTGGACGATCAAAGAAGAAATTGGGAGAGAAGAGGGGAAAAACAGGTTTTTTTTGCGTGTGTTTTGTTTCTCCACTCTATCTCTCCTACATACGTTAGAGAAAATGGAACTCTCCAGAACCTCTTACCACTTGTTTAGATTTTTATTTCTCCTAGTACTTTTTTTCTTTATTTTTTTTATTAATAAACTAGTAATAATTATCTTCTTCTTCCTCTTTTTTTTTCCGGTCAAACAAGGAAACTAATATCTTTCGATGGTACACTGTAACCAACTTATTATAACTTTTTTTTTGTTCAACTACCCCAACTTATAACTTTATGTGTCAATAAATTTGGTAATAACGTTCATATAAAAAAATTGTGTGGATGACCCATACAAATTCGAAGACAGAAAAAGTTAGACATGTTATTTTTTTTAAAACACAATAATATGCACGAGTATTAGTAAACACAAAAAAGCTAATAAACAGATATTATTGGATCTGTTTATTTATATATTTTTTTCCAATAAGTTGGATGTGTTTTTTTTAATAGAGATTTTGTTTTTTTATTGGTGAAACTCGTAATTCAATCATGAGAGTGCGGCTGAGATTTCAAAGAGTTGTTGATATTTTTCTTAGTGGCTCTCCAGAAGGTTCTCTAAGGAATGTGGTTTTAACGTAAATTGCGACTCGGAGGTTGCGTCACCGTCAGCTTTTTGTTTGTTTGTTTGTAAAGATGTGCTTTTAGCTTTTAAACGCGTTAAGTCCGCGGGACCCACTTCTGACTAATGTTATAGTTTAAGCCAGTAATTTGGAATGGGTTTTGTTCATCCACTTTTGTCCGAAAGCTTCGAAATTGACCTCATTATTTACCTCGTAATGTAAATTACTAAGCTAAACCAGAACTTGACCTCGTTATAAAGCAAGTATATATAAGATTCCACTTTGTATTGTAATGCTTAGGTGTTGTCTACGTACACGTCCAAAACTATCGAAACTCGGTTCTAATTCTAACTCTTCCTCTGTTTTATTGCATTCGAAATCAGAGCCCCAAAAATAATAAAAATGTCAAAAAAAAAATAATATCCAACAAGATCTGAGTTATGTTTATCATCATATCTTCTGTAAATTATTTACAAGTTTGTTGGTACCCTCTCTCTCTCCTTTTCACCATTTTTCTTCCAATCCGATTAATAAATTAGTGGCGGTTAGTTTTTTTCTTTTTCAGTTATTTTCTTCTCTGATACTTTTCCTTCTTCTTCAGCACTAAAAGGTATGTTCTTTTTTTTCTGTTTTTACTTTTTTTTTTTGTTTTGTAAAACACAATGTAGTGTTGAAAAGCTCTTTTCTCACCAGAAATGTCCGTCTTCATCCATCACCCACCTCACATAACCTTGAGGAAGAGAAATCCCAGAAATGGCTTCTTCCTCCACATTAACTTCATCTCTCTGTCAAAAGTAAGAAACCACAGAAAGAAGAGTTTGGTAATTAACATAGGTTTTAAGAGGTATCTATCAATGGCAGCTTCGTGTTAATCTTCTTCGCACCTTTCTATTGCTGGAACCACATTCAGTAACACATATCTCTGACTCTATTTTTGTACTTTCAGGAATGGTTTCGAAGGATCTAACCACTGTGGATCTGCATAAAATGAAAAAAATGTCTCGACTCAGAATAACATATTTGGTTATTAATAGTAAGCCACAGATTAATTCAAATGACGATTTTTTTTTTTTTTTTTTTTTACCTTCCGTAACTCTCATCTTCACAAGAGTTTCCTGAAGAAGAAACCCAATCCATATCAAAAGCTTCACATGTACATTGGTCACCACCATGCCCATCATAGCAGAAGCAATCATTTTCAAGAATTTGGTCTAAACCTATTTCCTCCAATGTCGGTGGTGGAGTACTACAAAAAACACATAGCCATTCCCCAGATTTAGCTGACAACAACACAATCTAGATGATTTATTTGACATAGATCATAAGCTTCTTCTTTTTTACCTTAGACTAGCAGCAATCTTAGCAGTTTCAGACGTTGAGATCTCAGAAGCTGAATCTGAAAGACCTTTACCTTCTTCCTCCTTTTCAGCTAAACCATGTCTAGCTACTGGCCCCAACCCGGCTGTACTGCTCTCGCTAAGGATGCTACTTTCTGATAGAGATCGTTTCATCGTAGACCTAAAGGCGATAACATGTAATGTAAGCATCTCTAATGAACATAACATGTTTCAAACTACTCCGCAAGTGTCTCATTTAACCAAGAAATGTACCTTGAATTCTCCGGTACAGAATTGGCAAGAAACCTTGCGGCATTGTAATGCTGATCAGAACCCAATTCCCATAGCGCTGGCTTATCTGGTTGTGGCTGAAAGTATCCCAAGAACCTGTAGAAGCATACAAGTGAAAAAGTCAAATAATTTTGTCATACCAGAGGGCAGAGGCATAGAAAGAGAGAATTTAACGCAGCCTACAAGTTAATCGCATCTTGCTTCTCGGCATCCATATAGGCGTTACTGTAGTAACGTTGTAAAGTTCTGAATAATTCCTGCGACTGAGTAGCCGCTTTCCATTGACCACGCCTTTCACAAAATATCTGTCCTTCCACAGAGATAACATCATCTGTTTAATAATTACGCCCACAGCTTTTTATCTAACAAGGCAACAAATTATGGTCAGTGAAGGTAACAAAAAGAGACCTTGTTGTGTGCTGCGGATCCCCCATACTGAAGCGCAAGCGTATCGCCCATTGTCTCATAAATTCCCATCAAATCTTCAGCGAGGGGATTATCTAGATCAATAGTAGTAGACTCTCTCAATCCCAAAACATGGAGTTGACGTCCAAATGCTACCAACCCATAGGCATATTGAGCAACATTGGTGCGATCTAAACAGTCTATGCAATTGGTCCTCAGGACTCCTTTCTGAAGCATCGTAGCTTCCTTTTGCCGATCCTCCTTAGCATCCTTACTCTCATTACAACTTTCCACCGCCATATTTGATGCGGTCTCATCTATACTGGGAAGATCATGAGTAGAACATTCACCATTATTGTTCCTGCAATAATAACCAAAAGGATCGAAGCCTAGTTACTAGGAATACAAGAGAGATGAATAATAAGCTAAGCAAAAAACTACATCGAAAGTAAATAATCGTTGCTTAATTTGGATACTCACTCCAAGGTGGATGGATTCTGGTTCTGAAACCCATCTGCTCTAAGATCTAAAGTTAGCTGACAGTAGAATATGCCAGTCAAGTTCAGTGCATAAGTAGCCAACCTGCCGAGAATTGCCAACACATTTGTGCCTTTTCTGGATGGGAAAAAATAAAATCCATTTTCAGTAACTCAAAACACCTATTGATTTACTAAAAAAAAGCAATAAGAAAAGAAAGGAAACAAAGAATATAGGGTTGTGTCCATCATGTACTTTCTGGAGTGTTTATGCAAGTCCCAGTGAAGAGGCCTTAGACGCTCCTCCTTGCTTAACCCTTTGTTTATAAATCTAATTGCATTTGCAAACTCTGCACGCAGAATAGTCTCTCGTGGCCTCTTTTCACGCGTCTGTTTTATCAATCAAGTGAATTAGGAATTACCTAGAAGAATATATAAATATTTGTATCCTCATCGACGAGTTAGAATACAAACCTTTATCAAGTTCAATATGATGATTGGATTCCCATATCTCCTTGCGAGATTCTCAAAATGCAGCCTGGTTGCCTCGAAGTTGGGGTCTTTCGCTGACACTTTACATAGATAAGAGAAATCAGCGCAAGAAGCAAAGCAGAAAAGAAATTGATAAGAATATATTATGTTGAAGAACAAAGATCATACATATTATATCAGGTTTGATATTCAAGCGTGATGTCTCCTGAGACCAGAACAAAGGAATTGAACCCCGGTTCTGAACTACAGAACTTATTCGGACGGGATTACCATCTTGAGCATCCTCGAAAACAATCTGCTCTGTCTCGACATCATTAGCTACCCTGCCTTTCTCGTTCACACCACGTTTCAAATATCTGGGGAACAAGATAGAAGATTACGACCTAACTAAGACTTAATCTCATTCAGCTTAACCAAACAAATGGCAGTGATAGAACAAGCTCAGGTGGACAGATCGTACCTTGTGCCAGCATAATGCCGGGATCGGCGCGCAATTAGAGTCAATCTAAAGTTCTTCTCAGAAACCAATAGTTTAACCTGAAAAAAGAAAGTCATTCCAAAGGTAAACAACTTTTAATGTGCATCAAAAGACAAAAGATTTGAGAATTATCCACATAGTGTGGGGTTTAGTCCTAATTCTTGCAAGAGTTTCTTCTCTCATGCGGCAGAAGTGTACAAAATCAAGCAACATGGACAAAAGAATTTTCAATCTTTAAAAATTTTAATACGTGCTTGTAATATGCATACCTCAATGTTATAAACGGTAATAGAAACCTTAGGACCAATTAATACAAGTAATACCTGTTTGAAAAATCCATATACCAAGGCAACTGTCCACATACATTCCTTAGCGTTATTTCGAATCTGTCGAGTTAAGTATTCGTTCCAGACAAACATTGATTCGTAGTAAGTGTGTCCTTCCACATTGTTTGACAGATTCCTCTGAAGTGAATGCATGATGTGATAGGAATAGCTGAAGAAGAAGTCCTTTGTGAGATCGACAGTACAGAGTAGCCTTTTGTACCTATTAAATTTCCAAGAAACAAAAAAAAAGGAAACATAATTTAGAACTTGGATCAGTAAATAATCTGTAAAAGAAAGGAAGGTACATGATAAATCAAAGTTCAAAATATAACAAATTAGAAAAACATAAAAATGAGCTCTCCCTTTCTTGATAGTACCTCTGCCATATAATATATTCAAAATATATACAACAAACAGAAGTGTGTCCATTGTACAGACAAGGGAGAAGAATACCCAGAAATAGTAAAAAGCAAAAAACTGCAACAAAAATTGCCTGACAAAAGATTTAGCAAAATGGAAAGGATATTAATGAAACTCTAAGCTGTTGGATTATCTCCAATAGGCAACGGACAAAGTATAAAGAACCTGTAACGAATTCAATCACAATTACCTCAATAACTGTTAACTTGTCTAAGAGAAACCTGTGACACTCTTATCGTGCAAATCAAAGAGGGACACAAAAGAGAGAGAAAAAAAACAGACAGAAGAAAGGTCTTAAAATCTAAATACAAGAGGTAAAGTTTTATAATTTCGAAATGTAGCGAATGTACCAAGGTACAGGTTTTTCATTTTACAAGCAGAAGTGACATAAGAAGACCTTTTCTCATCCTTAGTATAAGCCACATTGGATAGCACAGAGGCATGTGGAATCGTAATTATCTTGCTCTTTGCTACTCCATAAACTGTGTGCCCACAAATTTCACCAAGCTTCCTTCTTTTAGTGATTATCAGCATGTAATAGGGCCCCAAGAACCTTATGAATCCTGAACCAAGAAACAATCCGAAGTAAGAAATGTTAAGCTTATAAAGAAGGAGAAACAGCTAGTATAGGGATAAGATGCTATAACACATTACCAATGATCCCGTAGCAAGTGGTGACAAATTTCAATCCACCAGATGATCTGTTTCCTTCGTGAATCCTTCTCAAAGTTTCGAAGCATTCAGCTTCTGTGTAAGCCGTTGAATCTTCGTAAATGTCGAGCTCTGTTGGCTCTGTCCTATCTAACTTCAGGACCCTCCAAAACGTTCGGTTTTTATCTCTTCCAACCATATAGAAGTTCTGTTGCACACAAAACAAAAAGGATCAGAATTAGCAAATCTATGGATTCGTATTCAAACGAAGTCAAAAAGAGAAATCAATCCGTAGATGCAGCAAAACACATACGCATAAGAAATCACCCAAACAAGAGAATCAATCCTAATGAATGTTGGAAAGAGAGAGAGAAAGAGAAATGAGAATCATCACCGAGCGGGTCTCGTAAAGCCTGAATTTTTGGAGGAAGGAAGACTTCATGTCGACTTCTTGGTCTATCGATCTCTCTGACGCCGCCATTTGAAAAACTCTTCAGACCCGGAGCTCGATAAACTCCGGCCTTCGATACATTAACAAACAACGAAATCACAGAAAAGGGAACACAACCCCCCCCAAATAGATCACAGAACGATTTAACCCCCAAAAATCCGTCCAGCTCACAGAAAATTGAATCTGACTTCACATACACAAACTACACAAAAAAATTCAAAAAAAAAACAAGTCTTTGCAATTACAACTGTAACCAGAAACATAGACAAAACGATTCTAAATTTCCACCCTTTACTAATACGGTCTACAGATCGAGATTTTCCGGGAAAATTCAGAGAGAATCTGAGCAGGTTTCAGATTGGTAGATGAAGAAGAAGATGATGACAGAGCTGCGGTGACCGGAACCACAGAAAAAAATTAACGAGAAAAATAAGAAGAAAAATGAAATTTAGTTTTTTTTTTTTTTTTTTCTGGGTTTTTAAGTTTTTAACTTTAGGCGCTCGTTTATATATCTCCCAAATCTGTAATTTTATTTTTGTCGTTTGCAAAAATAAACAAAAAAACGGTTCTTTAGTAATATTCGATTTCGAAAAGGTAAGTTTGACTTGCAAAATCTTTGCTGAAACTAAAGGGTGACTTGTAACTTGTTCCATTAGGTTTTTATGTTTTCAATTTAATAAAAATGTCCAATTGTTGCATATTAAAATAATTTATATATAGTCCATATTAAAGAATCAACTCCATATGAGCTGGCCGACAAAATTAACTCCATTTTGAGCTTAAATCATTTACACACAAAAAAATCAGGAACTAATTTTCTACAAATACTATAACCCATTAATTCAAAACATGATGTGTAATAATTTGACATATGGAAATCAGAAACGGAAATCAATTTTTGTAGGACAAATAATGTAAGAAAATATAGAAACTGGTTAGAAAAAATAATTCTAAATTATTCCTCAATAAATTTAGAAAAAAAAAAGGAATCTATATTTCCAATGAATAGAAGATTAATATAAAGAGCTAAAAATAGTCAAAACGTAGATTTATAAATAATTTAAAAAGGAAAAAGATAGAAGATATTAACAAATACAAAAACTGAAATATATAAACTCTTTTCTCTTAGCATATTACATCCAATGCTGGATGTGTTTGAACTATTGATAAATTTTCTTCTGTATTACCTTCACTTTCCCATTTATACATTTTGCATTTAGTGTATAACTTTTTTTTTATAATTTTTCTTCTATCTTATTTTTCTTCCGAAATTGGTTTAGATCGATTCTCTCCAAAAAATAATAATTAAAATTTGAACTAACCGATAACGACAGATCCTAATTAACATTAATAAAATACAAAATAATGATTAAATTTCATATTATTGGGAGCATTCAAACAAAGTACGTATGATCATTTCCTCCTCCGTTCCATACTGTTTTTTTACGGATTCATTTTACTAATCAAAATTTTTACTGAATTTTAAACATTTCCACAAATTATTATTTATTTTTTCTGGAAAACATCTCACTAATTCTTTTTTAATGTGGTTTGATGTTAACGATTAACAAGCTAATATCATGAAGTCAATGAGAAACGTGATCAGCATTTTCGGGAATGTCAGTTTTCTAATTTACAAATCACGTCAAACTCGTTTTCACCTTTCACTAAATAATATTAATACAAATAATGAAAGACCCATTCGTACTTTTCTTACAGTGTATAGATTAATCAAACGTGTACGGGTGTACAAACTCCCATTGATATTGACGGAGCCTTCTCTTTGATTTAAGATATTTTGTGGTATGATTAAGTTACTCAATTCTATTAATTTGCTAAATCAATGTATGCTTATGATGAGAAAAAAATGATTTTACGTTCTATATAATGTAAGGTCTCGGTAGACGGTAAATATAAAAACAATTTCAAAGACAAAGTTGACGAAAATTGAAAGACGAATATAAGATAGTACGCAGTACTTTTGTTTCAGAAGTGGATAAAATATACAAAACAAATCAGTAATCGAACAAATCAAACTACACAAATCACCCTAAATTGTAAAAGTATATTCAACAAAACAAATCCCAACATTTGGCTACCCTTGATTTGAAACTATCTTTTATGTCATTTTTTATTAAATATGTAGAAGAAAATAAAATAAAATTAGTAATAGAAAACACGTACAACTTTTATTGTTTGATTTCAATAAAAATGTAGTCGTCAAACACCATGAACGTGTTAATAATGAATGTAGTAGAATATATAATTTATAAATGATTGCAGTGATAGCTAAAATTTACAAATAAAGAAGTAGGCAAGATGAACATCATAACTCAGAAGTATCATAAGTAAGTTGGATTCGACTTGCCGATCGGACCATTGGCCTCTCTAGAAGCTGTAAATTGGAGAATAGAATCATTAGAAAGCAATTAGCGAATAGAATATTAGTATAAACAAAAAGGAGAATATACTATATGCTTATATGCCCTCGTCAACTTGATATTAATTTGATCATAATTTAATTTCCACTGTCTTTCGTTCCTTTGCCAAATCCTCCAATTTTTCACTATATAATCAAAGGGTTTGCAAATAATACACGTTTTTTATTTGTTTTTCTTGAAATGAGGTTGCAAATGATACACGTTTCAACATATATATGTCATTGTAATTATTAAAAAACTGATGTCATTATATAATGAACCGTTATAATGCACTCTAAACACTAAAAATAAATGGTTAAAATTAGCTAATCGCTCCACTTGTTTTTTGTTTTGTTCGTTCCGTTGTGTACTTTTCTTTCACTATAATAGAATGGGAAAGAGTCTGGCATTACAGAGGTGATTATACATTGATTCATACTTACGAAAATTAAATAACTAAATTTCGTTGGTTAATAAAAAAAAAAATTGCGTTGGCAAAGACGAGACACTCCGAGTTACACACACACAAAAAAAAGGCGAGAAACTCCTTTCGGCTTTTCACGTATCTACAAAAATAAAAAGAAAGGAAGAACGTTAATGAAACTCCCGAACCGTTGGATTTGTATATCCGACGGAGTTCGGGGGGAGTGATCTGTACAACAACAACATGGGAAAGACCCTGAAATGATGAACTGGAGACAGCTGGCATAATGACGTGGCACAGCGTGGGCCTTTCGTCATATCACAACGAGCATCACGTGGATTTTGTCTGGACCACCGTGGCGGCCATTTTTTACGTACTTATTACTATTACGTAATTCGCTAATATTACTATTTAAATTTTAAATTGCAACTCACTCACTTTTAACATTTCTGCTACGTGACTGACGCGGCTTTTTTAAGCAATTATTGGTTTCTCTTTTTCTATTAGTTTCTCCTTTTAGAAATAAACCTGAGCAAACAACCTTAAACAATCATTTTTTTTTTTATGACGTCCCTTAAACAATCAATTTGTTATCGCTGAAAAGCTTTTGTCTTAAATTTTATTGTCCGTCTGTTGTTTATTCTTTTTTTTTCATAATACAGAAGGCCAAGACGGAATAAACATAATGTTTATTTCTGTGTTTGATTGTGAATTTGTGATTATCATAAGCATTTTCAGACTGAAGCTATTTAATAATATTTAAACTTTCTTTTTTAGGGCAAATGATCGAGACTTGAACATCCTCCAATGCTATCCGTATATGCGTCTAAAGACATTAAGACAAACTAACATTCATGTACTTCGAACTGGTTTAAAACTTAAAAGTAAGGATAGATGACAAAACTGTGATTTTTTAGGTACACAAACCCAAAAAAATAATTACGGGTTTGCAATGAAATTGAATTAAAAAGTAGATTAAAGAAAGAAAATGGAAATTGTGGAGAGAGGATTAATTAGAGCCGAAAATGTGGAAATTAGTGACATGTCCAATGATTGACGGAACGAGTGTCGTCCCTTTTTGGCAACTACTACTTTATATTCCCTTTATTTTTTTGTTCTTAACTATTGACTTTTTTTTCAACAATTAATGACCTTCTAAGTTCTTAACACCTAAATAATGCCATTTTAGAATTTTAATGTCATGTTTGAAAGAAAAGAAAAACCTAAATTATCTCTAATAAAAAGTATAAAATGTAAAATTGTTCAGCATAACACCAAAACTCAACAGGTTAGTAAATAAACGTAAAGAAATATTTGATTTGCTTTTAGTTGGTTTAGTTTATTTTCTTTCTAAAATGAGAAAAAATATGCAATATGATAAATGGAACTGTTAGCAAATAAATTAAAAATTGAACTAAACTAATAAATTATTTTTGTTTTAATGATTATGAATTTTTTAGACCAAAACCCGTACATCCAACAAGATCTAAGATCGAAAACATGTTATCTGATTTCCTATTTGATGATGCGATATATAAATTTTGTTTTTGGTGTTTTTCTAGTCAAATAATTTATTGCTTGTTTAGTGTTTAGAATTCACAATTAAATCAATTGAAAAATAATTTTGAAGATGCCTTCCCACACTAAAGGTGTGACACTTGTTGGAAGAAAACAAAAAAGGTGTGACATTTAATATTTACCAAAATCTAGGTTTTTAATTGTTTAAACTTAAATCAAAGAAATGGGAAAATAAAAGAAAATAAAATAGAACTAGAAAATGACGTAACCATATTTTGATATTTTTGTCATTGATTTGATAGAATGATATAATAATTGAGTAAACGTCAAAATTACATAAAATGATACATTGATACAAATATGTGATATCGTGAAATCATACCGTCATTTCACAAGTTTTCACACAAACAAATAAAAATTATCAACAAATTATATTCATCTTATGTGGGCCTGCCGGCCCAGTTACAAATGCCCATGATATATTATGATAATATCTCTCGTGTTTTCATGGAGCATTTTATTTGGAGTTCAACTAAATCAACTGTAAATCCACAACGAGGCTTTTGATTTTTATTGACGAAACATGGACAAGAAGCCATGTCACGTTTCCATCAAATCGACATTCCAAGTAGTAACACAATCTTGGCATCGTATGTATATCACAAAGGAGCTATAGCTTTACCAACTTGGTCAAGCCTTTTGACATTATATATGCTCTGAATCTTGTTCTGCCTTGACCCAATTGCAGCTATGTCGAGAGGAAGGAGGAGAAGCTTACGAAGATTGTTGGGTCCGAATCCAATGACTCGAGGGTTTGCATTCCACATCAAATGTGCTACCTGCAAGTTCGCTTCCGTCTAAGAAGACGTACTCTTCCGGTTCGATCCAAAACCAGTCCCGTTTACAGAGCCAGTCCCGCAACAAGAAGTGGTTCTTGTCCCGGATGCTGCAACAACAAGAAATATTTGACCTGCCTTGAAAACGTTGTCTTGATGATTGTAATAATCAGAAAGACTTGCTGTAAGTCTCGGGCTCGAAAACTCTGTTCTGGATCGAGCTGAAGAAGTCGTAGAACAAATACTGAAAACTCTTGAGATCTCCAGCCAGTTTCTCCGTGAGCTTCAACAGGTTCTTGTTTGCCATTTCTGAATGCAACTTTAAGCACTCTTTCTCGTTTCCTTTCTCTTGTTTAACCACCGGTAAGCAGCCTAACGGTGCTAAGTTTTGGAAGGCGAATTTCCTCCCTCCCGCCTCGTGACCCCGCCTGAAAAAAAAGAGATGTAACTAAAAATTTACATTAACGCATTAATTTTGATTAAAAAAAAAAAGTTTGAGTTTTGCGGATCTCGGGCCGGATCAGATCTGACTTAGCCGAGGTAACCAAATTGACATCTGGCGTAGTGTAACTCGATAGATCTCGTTGATTCCGAAGAACAACCGTTCAAACAAGGACTCATGACCGTTAATTCCGAAGAATGGTCGTTCACTCATGACTGTTGATTCCGAAGAATGGCCGTTCGAACGAAGACTTTTGATTATCGTTAATTCACAAAGAATAAGATAACAAAGAAAGATAAACTGAAAAATTATAAGTTTATTCAATAATCAAAAACTGTCTTTACAAATGAGTCTCAACGCTCTTTAAGTAGGAAAAGCCATAACGAAAATCCTAACGTAAAGATGACTAAGCCAGCGTAAAATAGTTAAAAGTCCAACAACATAAAATCCAACGACATAACTTGAATGAAAAGCAAAGATATAATGCGAACACGATGAAAGCCCCTTGAAGTCGTAAGTGATGTAAAGATGCGCAGCATAAACATCCCAATAGGACAGACTGGGACGGGACAAAGAGGAAATATCGCACACCCCACTCAAATTTTTTTTCTTCTTTAAAATGTAAATGTACTATAAGAGTTTTAATCTGGATAATGATACATTAACGACATTAATACAAACCAATACATTACATATCTTGGTTTCCAAACACAAATTTGAAAAACGACTTATTAATCAATATAAACATGTCATTTACCCGAATCATTAATAATTAGATATGGGTTTGTATATTTCTAATAACTATGTTTTGTCTAAGTGTAAATTAATATTTTTACCTCCAGCTACTCTTTTTTTTTTTTCCTTCCTTTTTTTTTTGTCATTTTTACATTGAAGCACACTTTTTAGTTTTTTTGGGAAGTAATTACACATACACACACTTTTAGGTACCAAAACATTTTTTGACTCTTTCAGTTTCATAAAAAGTGTTGTTTTAAACTTAATTTTGTTTCAAAAAGGTATCGTTTTATATTTTCAATATGAATTTTCATACACAATACATGTTTTGACCTTTGTTTAATTAAAGATAATAACTTTTGAACTTTAATTATTAGTATAGTAGATAGGGATATATTTGTATGTCTTAAGAGTTTCTCAATCTACTTAAAATGATACTTTTAGTGAAACAAAAGGAGTATAAGTTATTTCCTTTCTGAACCCTCCACTATCATTAACTAACTAGTTACTTGTGCTAAACCTACGGGTGGGCACTTCGGTTTTCAATTTGGTTTTGTTTTTTGTTTTTTTTTTCGGTTTTACAAAAACTCAAATCATATAAAAACCATATATATTTCGGTTTAGTATGTTTCGGTTTTCTTTGGTTTACTATTATCCGTTTTATAAAAATCAAAACCATATAAAAATCATATACAGTTTGGTTTGATTCGGTTTCGGATTTTTTCAATTTATTACATAACTTTCAACTTTGGGAGATAAAACATGATAGATCCAGAAAACAACATAATTAACCTCCTAAGAACAAATTTGATAAAGAAAAAATTTAAATAGGTGTCATCAATTTCTAATTCCACATAATATCACATGAGAAAACATATGGAGAAACGTTGCTTCGGTTTGTAATAATAAATTTCACAGAGTTGAAACGGTAATGTTAAGATTGAGTTTGATTCAAGCAAAAATAAATTGATGGATAATACGATTTAGAAATCCACCGCCACAAACATTTTTAATTTTTTTTTTGGAAGTAAGGTTTTTATATATTATTCTATAGATNCTAATAGAAATGATGAACCAAATTATAACAAAATATATATATTTATTTAAATTTTGATTTTAAAACTGAAAAAACCATTCGGTTTTTCGGTTTTTAACCAAACCAAACCGAAGCCAGAATCTTAAAAAAATGATAACCAAATAGGTTTTTATGTTAAACCATAACCAAACCAAATCACTTATTTCGGTTTGGTTTAGTTCGGTTTTTTTGGTTATGGTTTTTTTTGTCCACGCTAAACCTCTCTTTATTTTGTTTCTCTTTTTCTATTAATCTCTCTTTTATGAAAAGAAAATATAATAAAAAATCGTTCCATTCATCATCGACGATGCAGACACGAGGCGGAGCGAAAAACCTTCTCACTATTAATTGGGGAAAAATGCCATAAAAACCTTGAATTTACCATTTTTAGCCAAAAAAACCACGACCTCTTCTCTGGACACATTAAATCTTCAATTTTTGTTGACTTCCACATTAAATCTCATATTTTCGTTGACAAAGCCAAATCAGACTCGTCATTAAATAGGTTAACAGATCAATTTAACCCCGTTAAATCATCGTTAAATCAAAACGTCGCCGTTTTGATTGTAAACGAAAATCCCCAAATTGATATGTATAAACCCTAAATCGAACCCAACCCCAAATCTAATTTACTCTCTCTTCGAGAAACTCTCTCTCATTCTTAGCGAGAGAGACGAGAAACCACCTCGTTCTAATCCTCTGATTATAATCGATTTTCTAATCCTCTGATTCTAATCGATTTTCTAATCCTCTGATTCTCTCGTTCGTCTTCATTTTTACAAATGAGTTCTAATTCAGAAACCACCTCTGATATCCGCGGGTTTCCGTTGAAGTGTGAGTGTGGTCGTAATGTGAAGATCTTTACCTCAAAGACTCAAGAGAATCCATGACGACCCTTCTTCCGTTGTCCAACCCTAAGAGATGTAAGTACTTTTGTTCCTCTCACATTGTCTCATCTTATTCGTTTTATAACTCTCCCCCCCCCTTTTTTTCATACCGTAGGATCATTTGTTTAAGTGGATTGAAGATTCTGTTTTTGAGGAAGTTGAAGATGCTTTACCAAAACTTCGAACAGTGATCGAAGAATCGAATGAGAAGGACATCGAGATTGGCATTGTGAAGTCTGAAGTTAATGACTTAAAAGCAGTGATTGAAGAATTGAAAGAGGAGGTTGTAAGGAGCAAAGCTGAAATCCGAAAGTTCAAAGTGATGAACATAATTTGGTTTTTGTGTCTATGCTTTGTTACCATTGTAATTGTTTACGGTTTTGTTGGGAAACTAAAGACAACAAAACTTGTTCTTGGTTATTAATGTAACAAGTTCTTGTTTACTCTATGAAACTTGTCTTTCATTATTACTATGTTGTTGATCTTGTAATATAACATGGATTATAAGAAACATAACCTGGATTATAATAACAACATTCATAGTTTGATGAAAATGAAAACACCAAATAGTTTCAAACACCAACCTAGTTTCAAACAACATGTTAATGCATAGTTGCATTCAGATACCAAAACATGATCCAAAGAAAACTGCCGAGAACTTCCATCACGTAAACCAGCGTCCCCATCCTTGCCTTTGTAATTCATCAACTTGTGGTCCTTGCCACTGCCTTTGCTCTTGTGAACCTTGCCCTTGCCATTGTCCTTGCCACTGCCCTTGTGAACCCTGCCCTTGCCATTGTCCTTGTGAACCATGCCCTTGCCACTGCCCTTGCCATTGTCCTTGTGATCCGTGCCATTGGCCTTGCCCTTGTGAACCAAGCGATTGTGAATCTTGCCCTTGTGATCCATGCCACTGCCCTTGTCCTAGTGTTTCTCCTTCCTGTAAATTAGCATAGACCAAAAGCAAACTCTATCATGGCACAAATCATACAAGTAACCTAATGAAAGAAACAAGCATTACTATATCAAATACTTGATTTAATCTAGGACGACCCCTTGGTCTTTTTGGTTGGCTCTCCACTCTCGGGTTTGAACAAGTAAGTTTGTTGTGCCCTTCTTGTTTACAGTTGGAACATGTTATGATTCTATGGATGCGTGATAACTTGGTCTTACTTATGGAGGAGGCCGTTTCATTCACTCCTTTACGCCTCGCATAATTACTTAGTCTACCACGATTTCCATTTCTCCATGGTGGTGGCAAAACAGGAAGTCTACCAGTCCTAGGCCACAACTTCATGCCTTGTACATGCTCAAGACCATTCTTATACGTTTCCCTCCACATTTTTGTTGTGTAAAACTCGGAGACATAATCATCCACCTTGTATTTCTTTGTCGTGATAACACAAGCCGCATGAATACATGGTATTCCAGTGATCTGCCATTTCTTACAGCCACACGTATGGTCACTAAAATCCACACGATAACCAACATTATTATGTGATACCTCATGCAATGTATCTGTGGATATGTATCTGATGCACTCTATGCCTCCCTTCAACATTTTTTCGATCTCTTCATGTGCTTTAGGCGTGAATCTGGTCTTCACTCTATTTGTAAGAAGCTTCCTCTTCGCATTACGAACCATACACTGCCTCCTAATGTCTTCTAACAAGTCCAACAAAGGTTTCTTCCTTGCTTGACGAATTGTCCTGTTAAAGGACTCACTGAGATTGTTGAGGTTGTCGTTGCAACACGATCCGACCCTAAAGAAAGCTCTGGACCAGCCTGGGGGATTAGTCTTCTGCAGAGACACCCACGCACCTGGACTGTACCTATTCAATGCTGCAGTATTTTCTTCATAATCTCCCATTGTATAACTACGTGTTATCTTCCAAAACAGCCGCTTCAACTCTAGATCATTGCCCTCCTTTTTCCAGTTATCCATAACATGTCGAGCACACATACGGTGTTCAACTTGGGGAAGAACGTTTTTCACAGCTTTCACTAATCCCTGAAAAAAAACCATCCATAATCAACAAGTTTCACATTCATATTCATAATCACAAAACTATATTACTAACCTTCTGTTTGTCTGAAATGATTGTTACATTGAAACCCTCAACAAGTTTCAAATCCGCACTTAGGTAACGAACAAACCAGTCCCAATTAGTGTCGTTCTCTATTTCAAATATAGCCCACACAATTGGTACTATCCTATTATCTGCATCCCTTCCAACTGTAGCTAAAAGGTGTCCCTTGATATCCCACTTAAGAAAAGCTCCATCTAATCCTATAATAGGTCTACAAGTATTTTTCCAAGCTTCTCGTTGTGTTTTGAAACAGATATAGACACGGTAAAACCTTTGTTTGCTTCCAATAGTAGGCCATGGTGTAGTTTCTATTTCTATTGTAGACTCTTTATTTGACTCATGGATCTCAGCTTGATAGTCCCAAATTCGTGAAAAATGCCATAAAATTCAAGGTTTTTATGGCATTTTTCCCATAGATTTTGTAAGTTCAAGGTTTTTATGGCCAAAAATGGTAAATTCAATCTATTATTCTATAAATTTTGTTTTTAATTCTTAAAATTAAAACCTATAAATTGATAAACTATAAAAATAAGCCTAATAGAAATGATGAACCAAATTATAACAAAATATATATATTTATTTAAATTTTGATTTTAAAACTGAAAAAACCATTCGGTTTTTCGGTTTTTAACCAAACCAAACCGAAGCCAGAATCTTAAAAAAATGATAACCAAATAGATTCTTATGTTAAACCATAACCAAACCAAATCACTTATTTCGGTTTGGTTTAGTTCAGTTTTTTGGTTATGGTTTTTTTTGTCCACGCTAATCCTCTTTTTATTTTGTTTCTCTTTTTCTATTAATCTCTCTTTTATGAAAAGAAAATATAATAAAAAATCGTTCCATTCATCATCGACGATGCAGACACGAGGCGGAGCGAAAAACCTTCTCACTATTAATTGTTTCTCGAGTAATTAATTCTCCATCCTCCTTTCTTCCACAAATGGACTTTATGGCTAAGGAATAAGATGCTATTAAAATTGTTGAACAGTAGTAAACGTGTCCACCGTCCACAAATATCAAAATGTATTTTTTTATGTAAAACATAAATATATAAACCCTTATATTTATTAGAAATCATTAGAAATCATCAAAGTGTATGTATTTGTATCTAATTATGACAGCATACATATTCGTATTTCTGTATATTGATAATAAGTCGATTCAAGACTTAAGACCATAAACCATCAAACAAATTGTAATAAAGTAGCGAAACCAGAAATATTATTATATATAATATCAATTAAAAAAGGAATATATATATATAATAGACGTGTCTGAACTTTTTTATAAAATATACAAGTATGTCTTATATTATTCATCCATTCCTATTTTTTTTTTAAAATATTCTATGGCATACGAGGGAATATTGGTATGACATATTTTTCTCAAAATATTTATTTATATAAATGGATAGTTTAATGTCAACATTAGTTAATTGCTGTGTCTATTGAAAATCGAGTTTTTTTTTTGTAGGTGAAAGATATAATCAAACAATTGTAAGAAATTGTGCACAAGTATATCAAATGGAAAAAAAAACAAACAAACGATTATATAGAAGAAAAAATGATAAAAAAGGGTGCAAGGGTAAGGAATTGAACCTTGTACAATGGGGTCAACTTACATGTTTTAACCAAATCAACCATTAAACATTATAAATTAGGCATGCAAACAAAATTTAATAAAAGTTCTGGGGTCAGCAGACCCTCTCCTCCTTAAATAGCTCAATAACTCTAATTTTTTTTTAAGGAAAAGTCAATATTTCGTGTATGTTTAAGGAACAATTAGTCATGATTTGAAAATTTAGTACTCCATCCGTTTCAAATTAACGAATGTTTTAGAAAAAAAAATTGTTTCAAAAAGATAGATTTTTTAAGGTTTTCTATGCATTTTTTATTAGTTAATAATGATAGATTGTAAACTTCAAAAAAATTAATTGGAGTTATTGAAATGTTATTGGTTTAGAGTTATTGAAATTTGTTAATCACAACAAATGATGCATTTAATAATCAAAATTAATTTATTTTCTTAATATGTGTGTTTTTTTTCACATATTAAGAAAATTATTAAAAGTTTAATATTACCCCTTATTAATACACTAAATAAATTTTCTCTCTCTTATTAATAACTAAAAACAATAAGGATAAAACTGGATTTTTGTTCAAAATTATGCATTGAAAACATAAAACGACACTTTTTGTGAAACAAAATCAAAATTTTAAAATGACACTTTTTGTGAAACAGAGAGAGTATTATATTGAAACGGAGAGAGTATAAAGTATCATTTATTTTCAATTTTCCCAATATTTTTACGATCTTATCCAATTAAATCTGGTCTTGGAGACAATCAATATAAGCAGCTACCCACAACGGCAAAATCAGCTACTTAAATAATCTGGGGCCATGTTGCTTTAAATTCTATTTCCTCTTTTTCTAATTGTTGAATGTTTTAGAAAAAAAATTTGTTTCAAAAAGATAGATTTTTTAAGTTTTCTATGCATTTTGTATTAGTTAATGATGATAAATTATAAATTTTAAGAAAATTAATTGTCTTTATTGAAATGCTATTGGTTTAGAGTTATAGAAAATTGTTAATCATAAAAAATGATGCATTTAATAACCATATTTAATTTGTTTTTTTTAATATGTGTGTTTTTGTATTTAGACCAAATAAATAATTTATTTTGTGCCTCGTACATCTTTAATTTTGTAGGCATAATTGTGCCTGAACTACCCCAAAGTGTCATTTATTTCCAATATAGTATTGGTGTTAAGAGTTTTAATGGCGTAGCAACTTTTTTTTTTGGTAAACTTAATGGCGTAACAACTTGATATGGATCCTAGGTGACTTATAGTATAAACTAGGTGAGTAAAAAAAAATTGACATTGTGGCTTTAATAACGGGTGGATAATTCGGTTTAGGATTTTCATGTTTCCAGTTTTATTGGTTTTACAAAAACTGAAATCATAAAACCAATTTGGTAATGTTTTGTTTAACAAATTTTGAATTGGTGTTTTGATTTGAAAATGCAAAATCTGAAGTTATACAAATATAATAATTTATGGAGTTCACAAAGACTAATTAAACGTGTCATCAGACAAAGAAAAGAAAAAATATTATTCTTTTTTGTAACAAAAATTATTTATTTGGTCCAAATACAATTTAAAGCAACATGGCCCCAGATTATTTAAGTAGCTGATTTTGCCGTTGTGGGTAGCTGCTTATATTGATCGTCTCCAGGACCATAACTAATTGGATAAGATCGTAAAAATATTGGGAAAATTGGAAATAAATGATACTTTATATTCTCTCCGTTTCAATATAATAAATGTTTTTAAAAAAAAACAGACAAGAAAAAATATTGTTTTGATGAAGAATCATAGAAGGTTGATGAAACTGTTAATCATCAAGAGAGAACTTAGAATTTCTTACTTCATCAAAATCGTGGATAGCTGTATATCTTGAAATAATTATTTGAACAAATTTGGTAACATGAACAAACATTTTTTTCTTTGTTAAAGAAATTGTAATCAGCGGGTGATATTAATTTGATGGTATCTTGTAACAATTTTGATATCTCTTTTGTAAAAAAAAATAGAGATCACTTGTTGTTGGTAATGATTTATTTTTCAAACTACAGTTTTAAGAGATGTCATGCTAAGAAACTACAAAAGATTGGTCGTAATGCTTAACCTTTTAAAAGCATGGCATGTTGTTATCGAAACTCATGAATTATTTATCAAATATTGTTGACGATTTCAGTTTCACTTGTTTTAGATTTTCAAAGTTGAAATTGATAAAGTATACATACGAACAACTATACCACAAAAGAGGTTGAATAGCTTGCATATCATATGTGTAGAAAGAGAATTGTTTAGAAAAAACCAATTATAAATGTTTGGTGAAAGATTTCTAAAAAAAGAAGGAAAAATTATGTAATATGTTTGTTGTTAGCGTTTAAAACTTTATTTATCATTTTTTCCCTTCTCAATATTTTGCATCATTTGAAACTAGATTATAATTATTGTAAAAAAATATTTAGAAAAAACCTACTTGCTTCAGGCTCTTAGAAACTGGCACGACACTAAGTAACTAAAGGGGATCGGTTGGACAATATTGGGGGAAAAAAAATAAAGAACTATTTGTTTTTGCGAAGCATCGTGGTTTTGAATTGAATTTGTGTTTGGAATGTTATAACTTATCAGCTATAACTATAAGTTATAACAAAAACTAACATTCCAGAGAAAACCATAAATTTAACAAATGTCCACAAGTGCTTTGGTTTTTGGTGGGTGATGCCAATGCTCAATTTTAAGTTTTCTTTTGTGTTGTTTTGGAAATCCATCACAATTATATGGTATTGAAGGAAGGTCCGGATCCTTAGGGATATGAGATATGGTACTAATATGACTACCTAATCTAACGAGAAAAAGATGTTTCATGCTGAAGCCGAGAGACTGTTAAAATTTTAAGCCGCACAACTTTTGGTGATATTAATATTTTCCATCAACTCGTTATTTATAAAAAACTAATTTCAAAAATATATATTTTTTAAAAATATGTCTCAAATCCCTCTTCTTTTTCTTTTTTTGGGTGCAAATCTCAACTCCCTCTTAAAACTATAAATGTATCTAACTACGTGATAGTTGTATTATTTGGTCCATTGTAGCATTCTTTTTGAGTTAGTTTTTTGTGACTTTTTGCATACTCTTTCATAGTTTTCGTCGGTTTTCTTCGGTTTTGCATTCATTTTAGAGCATTGTAAGTTTTAGGATAGTCTAGCATATTTTGTCGCATTTGGAGTGTCCTTTTAGATACTTTGGAGGTTATGGAGTGTTAGTGGAATTTGGAAGAAAGCCATAGACTGAGCAAAGCTTAGTGGAGCAAAGAAGATGATCAAGAGAAGAAGGATGTGAAATCCTAGAGCCACAACGACCTAGTCGCAGCGACGGGCTGCAGCCGCTGCGGTTCATCCACCACTTCATCCGAGGACTACAGCGACCAGACCGCAGCGAGGAGCTACGGCCGCTGCGGTCCCATCCGTCATTTGCCCAAGAACCACAACGAGCAGACCGCAACGAGGGGCTACGGCCGCTGCGGTCCCGTCCGTCTACAACCCGAGTCTCACAGCGAGCAAACCGCAGCGAGGAGCTACGGCCGCTGCGGTTCGTCAACAATCCGAAAATAACCGGGTCAAACCCGGTTTGTTCCAGGTTGACCCGGTTCACCCATATTACTATTTAAGCAATTAGACCTAATGTTTAGCTATCTTGTTTTCTCTTTTCAAAAACACTTACTTTTTGAGGATCTTTGTGATTTGTAAGAGATACACCTTTGATTTAATGCAATTTTCATCTTTATTGTCTTGATTTCATCTTCCATTTTCTTTCTAATCATGAATCTTAACAACTTTAACATGGGTTTTGTTGGGATTAGCATGATTAGTGAGTAGTTTTTTAGGGTCTTTGGGTGAGATAGATTAGGGTATTTTGGGGTTGATCCATGATGTTTGGGGTTTAGATTGTTTGATTTCCTTCCTTAATTAGTGCTCTTAAAGCTAGATTAGCCTTGATCAAGTTGATATAGATCATAGAGAATTTCTCGTCCGAAAGGTGTTCGATGAAATTCCCCAATGAACTATTTAAGGGATTTACATTCTTGGCCTATGAAAATAGTTGTCCAGGATGTTTATTGGTTATTAGACCTTGTGTTTAATACTTGTTGATTGCTTAATTACAAATGGAAGTTTGCTTTTAATTAAGTAATTAGCAAGTGATTAGTGCCACATAAGTGTATTAGTCTTAATTAGTGGTCTAAACCTAAGGATTAACTTTGATTGAGTATATTGGCATCATGAATTAGCTTTAGATCACCCGAAATCAATTACCTCACCCTAAGATTCGTCTTTTATTATTGTCTTAAGCTCGATTATTCTTGTTTAGTTATTGTTTTGTTTTCATTTGAATTGTGTCAATTGTTTAAGTTGTTAGTTGTTTAGTTAAGTTTAGTAGTGTTGCATTTAATTTCATTAGGCAATTAGCAAAAACCATCTTTGTTTAGCTTAGATTAAGGAGTTTCGTATATTCCTAATGTTTTGATTTTAACCCCTTTGGATTGACATCTCTTATGCTATAACAATAAGCATTGAGGAATTGAAAATATTCTTATCACTATGTAAGGAAAATAAGTTATTCTTAAATTTACCCCAAAAATTGCTTAAAGATGGCTTTATAAACAATTTAACGACCAAAGCTATACGTTAGAACTACAGATTTTGTCTGAAATGTTACAATTTTCTTGATATCTCATATCTTGTGGTACTAGAATGATGATAAGAATCTCATATAATAACAAAATTTCGTGCACACAATATTTCGGATCCAAACTTTAAGATGACATGCGACGCGAGTCTTGAGAGATGCGATATAGATAAGATTTTTTTTTTGTTTGCCCAATTTTTTTGTTTTTAATCTTTTTTTTTTGCCTGTAAAAAGAAAGAAAGATAAGAGTCTTTTTTACAAATTACATAACGGTGAATATTATATCATTTTGGCAATATAAATATGACGAGTGGAGAGTGCGAAAGTTCATCCAATCCTCCCCTCTCTCTCGCTCGCATAACTCATACTTGAGAGATGGCAGGCAAGTGTAATTTGGTGAGTGTTGTGGGGGGATTATTGGTATTGACCATCTTCCATGATCCGATCGTCGTCTACGCTGGCGAAGGTGTTCCGAATGTAGCGTTGTTCACTTTCGGGGACTCTTACTACGACGCCGGAAACAAAGTGTTTCTACTAAGTACAAAAAAAAATCTTCCACAAACCATGTGGCCTTACGGCAAATCCCGCGACGACCCCAACGGCAAGTTTTCCGACGGCCACATCGTCCCCGACTTTATCGGTATGCTCTTAATACTATAAGATAATCTATTGTTTCGGTATATAACAAATATAATAAATATAGCTTATTAAGAAACAAGTTAAATAATTAATCACTTGGTTATTGACTGTGTAGGTGACTTCATGTCCATTCCGAACGGAATCCCGCCGGCGCTTAAACCGGGCGTTGATCTTTCACGAGGAGCTAGCTTTGCCGTCGCCGATGCTTCTATTCTTGGGGCTCCGGCGGAATCTGTATGTCTGCTTTTACTATAAACAAAAGAGATAGACTTTTTAGGTTTATCTTTTTAATATATAACATCTGAAGTATACAACTTTAGCTTTAAAAAATTCAAAAAATAAATGTTTCCTTTCGTTAAGAGTTAAAAAAAAGAAGAGTTCAAGTCGATTTTTAATTTCTTATATATATATACAGATGACACTGAATCAACAAGTGAACAAATTTAAAAGTATGATATCAAAATGGACCGACGACTACATCGAGAAGTCACTGTTTATGATATACATTGGTACGGAAGATTATTTAAACTTCACCAAGAACAATCCTACTGCAGACGCTTCTGCTCAGCAAGCTTTTGTCACTTCTGTCACTAACCGATTGAAGAGCGACATCGGCGTAAGTTGTCAACAAACAAAATATATGCGTTTTTGTACTTTATTATGTTAATTTGGCTTACTATTTATATATGTTTTGGCTTACATATATAAATATACGTTTCTTTTTACAGTTGTTATACTCCCTGGGAGCGAGTAAATTCGCGGTTCAATTGCTAGCACCATTGGGTTGCTTACCGATCGCCAGACAAGAATACAAAACCGGCAACGATTCGTGTTACGAGCCACTCAACGGTTTAGCCAAACAACACAACGAGAAGATCGGTCCGATGTTGAACGAGTTTGCTAAAAAACGCAACGGCGGTTTTCAGTTCACCGTCTTCGATTTCTACAACGCCGTTATGCGTAGGATTGCGGCAAACAGGAGTATTAACTACCGTAAGTCGTCGTCATCATCATAATAATTAATCACTAACTCATTAGTTGTTGCATATTGTTTGAGAAAATTTCAGGGCCGGATCATATCTTTATTAAAAGTTTTATCAAGTACAATGCAAAGACACAAAAAAGATAAAAGATACCAAACTATACGTAAACCGTACGTGAAGATATAATTAACTTCAATTATTCACGTTGATCTATAGGGTTTTATGTGACGAACTCATCGTGCTGCGGGGTAGGGACTCACAGTGCGTATGGTTGTGGAATGGGTAACGTGCACTCGAAGCTATGTGAGTACCAAAGATCTTACTTCTTCTTTGACGGACGTCACAACTCAGAGAAGGCGCAAGAGGAAATTGCTCATCTTCTCTATGGAGCCGATCCTAACGTGATCCAGCCGATGACCGTACGTGAGCTAATCGTCTTTCCAGTTAAGGAGAATATGCGTGAGTATTGGGAGCCCAACAAGTTGTCTATTCGTCGTCGTCGTCCATTTCGTGCCTCTTACCTCGATTTATCAGCTTATTATTAGTTTTTTTTTTGAACAAAGCTTATTATTAGTTGGAAGACTTTGAGCTGATCTTTCGTTATATGTATGATGAGCCTACTACTATCGTACTTTGTATTGGTGTCGTTGCGTGGTAATTCGATTTATGCCGTCAAATAAATTGCTGTTGAATGTGTTCATGTAATATGTTTCGTAATCTACGAAAATTATAATAAAACGATTATGCAATTGTCTTTCTACAGTTTGTTCATCGCGCGCTGGACTAATTAATACTATCTACATATACATATTATAAATCTATAACATATCGTATAGCTTATATATGATTATTAATTAGGTGTGTAGATAGTGTATTTTATATTCATAATTCTTGACTATATTAACAATTTTAAAATAAAAATTTAAATATGCATGTATATGAATAATATAATATATATATATGTATATACATTACAGTGTTAAATTTACTTTTGATTTTCAACAAAAAATGAGTATCACTATATTTTTTTTCGTTTTCAAAATTTTTGCATTTAAGAACAGTTTCTTAAGTAATCTGCTCATCATTCGCTCGAGCTGTCCTAGTTCTAAGAAACCATAAATAATTCTGTATCACCAATCCATCCGGTTGATTGGTGACTAAAAAAAAAAAGAAACTGTTACATTTCTCCTCCTTTACTGTTATGCGCATGTGGTGGACAAGGATAATTAAAATTTTAATCAGTCTTGTCATTTTAAGCTTCTCTAATATCCTCATTTCTGCTTGTATATTCGGATCGCTTTTTGTTTGTTAATTTTCCTGGGAGAGACGGGAGGTTTAGAGTACATCGAACCAGTATCTCACACTTTGGAAAATAATTATTATAATTTATTGAGTGAATATTTTAAACTGTTAAGAAAAGTATTTTGAGATGGTCTCAGTATTCTAAGGGCTTGGATTGGTATAACCGATAGTATATCATTAGTACTAAGCAGCAGAAGCAATATGTTCTGATTAATGTACACATTTTAAGTGATTGGCAGAGTTGTGAAAGATTATATATAAAGTTATTTAATATATTTATTCGTAAGCACTATATCTATAGTTATATTTATAATATTTTTTTTTCATATTTCAATTATATTTATTATATTATATTTTTATTTAAAATTTTATTTGAAAATTAATTTAAAAAAATGATAAATATTAGTTTTAAAAGTATAAAATTTACGTTTTAACAGAAACATAATTTTTTGATATTATTTAACAAAATAAATTAGTTATATAAACTTTGATAAAATACTTAATGTTTTTTTTAAATACTTTACCGATCAAAGCCTAAACAACGGGTACAAGGAGGAGAGCCGCATGTGCCAAACGTTCCAATTTCAATTTTTGTTTTCTTCTTAATTTTTCTTGGTTAAAAGATATTCACTTAAACAAATTTTGCAAGTGGTCGAACCCATCAGTGCCATCACTTTCTCTACCATTATTATCCCGTCCATTACCAATAATAGAGCTGTGAGCTATTTATTGGTATATATCAGTTTCACTTTAAAAAAATTTGAAGTAAGACCAGCCGTTTAATGTTATCCAATGTTTTTAAAATCGGACCGGCGACCAAACCGAGAAAGCTTTTGAGTTATGAGTTAATATGGTTTGACCGGGTTCAACTGGGTTTAATAATTGTTGATTCTGAAAATCACATAAGGGGCAAAACAATAAACTCAATAGATCGAATTTCGTTTTATTGATTAAACTCGGTGGAGTTACAAGATTGCTAGATCGTAAAAGATGACCTAAGAACTAATGAGATAAAATATTGAGGTCTCAGCTCTCGGTATCTCAGTTTTCGTGGATGATTGTGAATGTATTGAATTGTAGCGAGGGCCTTCTTATTTATAAGGTTCTGAATCGGTCTAAATCGAGAGGATTTATTTTTCCTAGTTCCATCAAGATAAGGAAATCTCTTTTTTCTCCCAACGAAATCGGGAAAGATTCCGTAAATCTCGGAGGTCGGCGCGTTCGGCAGCGAGTTGGGCTTTAGACCGAGCTCGGCTCGCTAAGTGTGATCATGGGTCTCCTTTACTTAGTTCGAACCGTCGTAAACCAGAATCAATTGAACCGATCTCGGTTCAAACCGGATTAAACCAGAGAGTGCTAAACTCACCTCCAACAATAATATTTTAAAAATAATTGTATATGTTATTACACTCGGGATATTATATAACTTAAGTATAAATAATTAAATATTAAATAAAAATCTTCAGTAATTATATTATTTGAGAAAGCTTTAATAGTTTAAATCTAAAACAACACCAAAATAAAATAGAGTAGCAAACTAGCAATGACTAAAAAATATACTTCAATAGTTTAAATAATTAAATCTAAATAAAAACAACACCGAAATAAAATAGAGCAGAACATTCAATCTTCATTGTCCAGATCTTCACCACCTTGAACAAACATTAAAAAAATATACATATTAATGAAACATTCTATAATTTGAAAAATGGAATTTAAAATATACCATGAATAAGTTCTTCACCATCTTTAGGATATTCCTCGAGAAGTTTATCTTTCAACGGGATCATATGGTCTACCTGTCTTCGATCTAAAAACAAGAAACCATATATTAATTAATATGCATAATAACAAAAAAATCTATCAAACTCCACAAATAACTAATTTGTAAACGTAAATTATAATGAACAAAAACAATATCATTGAGCCTTTGATACTCCAGCCTATTTCTCTTTTTGGTGTGAATGCGTTCGAACACACTCTAATTCCAAAAGATTATGACATAGAAATCCTTTGATATTATTTTTAAAAGGTAAAATAATTAAAAAAAATCGAACCCGGTTTTATGCGGTTTGCCGGTTTCCAGTTTTTTAACGGTTCAATCCGGTTTTTAACCGGTCTAACCTTCTATGAGTTTTAACATCAACTCAACCCGGATATACCTCCGGTTCGCGGTCTAACCCAGTCGGACCGCCGGTCCGATCCGGTTTTAAAAACACTGATATTATCCAATTTTCACCGTAAGTCGAATTTTTGTATTCCAAAAACTCATTTTCATTCGTGATTATATCAATATATTAACCACATCACCAGCCAACCAATAAAATACTCCCAAGTATTAACAAACGAAAATCCATTTCTAGTGTGGATCTTAAGAGCAAAAAAATCCATTTTACCAAAAAAAAAAAATCCATTTCTAGATTAGTGTATAACAAGTTTATTAATAATTATGGTAAAATGACAAGTTTATTTTGATTTTTCTTTTTCCCAAAACATCTCTATATTATTATTTAAAAAGTCATTTAGAAAAATGAACTTTATTTTGTAAGATATTAGGATTCAACCCGTGCTAGCTATATAGCGCGAGATAATTTTTCTTAAAAATTGTTTAGAAATTTAAGAAAAAATATTTTTTTCTGAATTTTATAATATATCTAACTAATTATTATATATAGAACTGTCAACCCAGACTAACCTGTCTACTTGACGTGTTTTGCAATGAACTAAAATATTATTCGGGCTAACCCGCAAAAACCTATAATCTTGAAAACATATCTCTAATATGCACCGCTTAATGACTACGGTTTTTGTGGCCAGTTCACAAACTTTTAAAAAAAAAAAATTTCTCGTGTCTAACTCTTTATAAAATTAGTAAAATATTTTTTCAAACTTTTGTTTTGATATATATATTAATAAAATATAATAATCATAGTGAAAAATATTGCAAGATCTCAAATATATTTTCTTTAAATATGTATGGATTGATTATTATTTAATAATATCATAATAATTAAGAAACTAATAGTAAATAACTTTTTTAATGAGAATAAATACTTTCCATATTCTCATCAATAATTTTAAAAGACAATTATATATTTTCCTATTTCAATTATCTTTTCTTATTTGTAATGGCATTTCATGTAATAACTTACAAAACAAAGTTTATTTTTAAAAATGTCTTTTTAAATAATATTATAGAGATTACATATTATGCTATTACAAATAAGAAACGACAATTGAAATGGAAAGAATAAAATTGTCTTTTACAATTATTAAAGAGAATATAGAAAATATTTATTTTCCATTTAATAGAGTATTTACTATTTAGTTTCTTGATTATTACGATATTAAAAAATATTATACATTTTTAAATAATAATATTCTATTCATATATATTTTAAAAATCTATTTGAGATTTTGCAGTAGTTTTTATTATAATTTGTTATATTTTATTTGACTATATATTAAAAAAATTGAAAAATATTTTACTACTTTTATAAAGAGTTAGACACGAAAAAATTATTTTTTTAAGAGTTTATGGACATAACACAAAATCCATAATCATTATTAAGAGGTGCATATTAAAGTTGGTGCTTTCAAAATTGTAATTATTTGCGGGTTATCCCGAATAATACTTTAGACAACTGCAAAATAGGTTAAGCAAACGAGGTTAACAAAAATTGAAAAATATTTTACTACTTTTATAAAGAGTAGTTGAAAAATATTTTACCACTTTTATAAAGAGTTAGACACGAGAAAATTGATTTTTAAAGAGTTCGTGAACTTACCACAAACCCATGGTCGATAAATGGTGCATATTAGAGTTGGTGTTTTCAAGATTATAGTTTTTTGTCGGTTAACCTGAATAATATTTTAGTCCACTGCAAAACGGGTTAAGTAGACATGTTAGTCCGGTTTGATAGCTCTATCTATAATCATTAGTTAGACATATTATAAAATTCAGAAAAATGTCAAAACAATTTTTCTTAAAATTTCAAAATAATATTTAAGAAAAAATTACTCCGCGCTATAGCGTGGATTAAATCCTAGTGTTCATATTATTTAGTAATCAGTGGGCTTAGCGCCTACTAACTAACGCCTAGCAAAATTTGGAACATTGGTTTACTCTAAAAAACAATTTTGAAATATTTTCTAATTCACTCTATTTTCAACTTATATATAATATTATAATTCATCACTTTATTTTGGAATCAAATATTTAATTAATTATCAAATGATCACTCAAATATCAAATGTTAATATTTTATACTTCATGGATCGCAAGCTTCTTGAGCCGGAGCGGAATCCGGCGGTGGCAACTGCGGAGGAGGAGTAAATGGACAGGGATTCTGCCATTGATGAAGCAACTATGAGAAATGGATCTAAAAGAAAGCGAAAAAAAATCTTTCAGATAAAACAAGAAGAATTTGAGAGAAAGTTTTCGAAATATTAGGGGGAGAAGAAAAAAAATAATTAGATTTTCGTTTCTACAGTCACGGTAACGGTAACTGAAAATGAAGTGTAAAAATTATAAGGAGGACGGTAACTATTTTTTTGTTGACATTAACTACTTTAAAATTAATCAAGTGACAAAAGTCTGATTGGTTAGATGTTAACACTAAAGGTATCTCAACTTAAAAAAAAAAAAACTGTTAACACTAAAGCCTAAGGTCTCTCAATAGAGCATCTCCAATGGGAATGGGAGTATCTAATAGGTATCTCAACTTCTAAAAAAAAAAAATTATTTGAGATAGCCACTCAATATAATAATAATAATAATATTTTTCCATATTAGATACCGTGGATGGAGGTGATTATCGCTAAAAAATTTGACAGCCTAATCCCCAATCGCCCCACCCCCGAATAATTGGGTAACGATATAATGATTCTTCAGGAGACATATGCATATGTATCAATCAATTTTGTGTCTCCTTATGACACTATATCTATCGTATAGTTACATATAAACGACAAAATGACTAATGCACAATGGGACCTTCAATAACTACTGATGTCTTCGGTACAACGTGAGTCAGAACTCAGAAAATTGCATCAAATATGAAATCTGATAGGAAAACATATTTGTTGTAGCTAGAATTACAATTGTCAAAATTTATAAATAAAAATTATCGAAGAATTTTGGCTTATATTTAATAACAGAAGAATCGAATGGTTTTTAAGCAATAAACATAAAGATTATGTAATAAACAGAAAGATTGCTCAGAGTGAGCTGAACGGATCAAAGACGATTTTAGAGACGAAATGCGAGAGTAAACGAATTTTGTATTTCCTCTTTGACATTAAACTTATTTCGGTGAACTTCAGTTCGGTCCTTCACTTTGTTTCCGTCTTTCACTTCTCCCGGCTTTTAATCGCATGTTTATTGAATTTGATTTATTGGGCCGAGATTTTCATCCTCACAATATTGTTTACTCTTATAAAGTTAAATTATTATTATTATTATTTTGGATATAAAGTTGTCTGAATAAAAGAGAGAAGAAGAGATTGTTGTGTATTATTCCATGAATAAAGAGAGGTATATATAAGTTTACATAGACTTGGGGAGCAAGCTGAATAAAAAGAGGTATATATAAGTTTACATAGACTTGGGGAGCAAGCTGAATAAAGAGAATATTCTAAACCTCCTAGAATATGGACCTTATAATGGGCATCCATATATTTAATTCATAACATTCCCCATTGGATGTCCATTATAATGGAATAGTAGTAAAGCACGTAAGATGCTGCCTCATTAAAAACCTTACTAGAAAAATCCAATGGGAAAAACCATAATTAAGGGAAAAATAGTACAGCGCGCATTTACTCCCCCTCATGTGTACATCCGTCTAGATCTTTGAGACGGCGTAATCCAATAAAATGAGCCAACTTTCTGAAAGTAGCAGTTGGAAGCGCCTTGGTAAATAAGTCCGCCAAATTATCGCTTGAACGAATCTGTAGGACACGAACATCGCCATCCTTCTGCAAGTCATGTGTGAAGAAGAATTTTGGTAGAATGTGCTTTGTTGTATCACCTTTGATGTATCCTTCCTTAAGTTGAGAGATGCATGCAACATTGTCTTCGTACATAATCGTCGGAGCTTCTTTCCCTTTCGATAAACCACAATCTTCTCGTATATGTTGAAGGACAGACCTTAACCATACACACTCTCGACTAGCTTCGTGAATAGCTAAAATCTCAGCATGGTTAGAAGAAGTAGCTGTGATGGTTTGCTTCATAGAACGCCAGGAAATAGCGGTACCACCACATGTGCATACATATCCTGTCTGAGATCAAGCATTATGTGGATCAGATAAATATCCAACATCTGCAAAACCAATCAATTCTTCTTTGGATAGGTTAGAAAAGAATAAACCCATGTCTTTCGTTCATTTGAGGTAACAAAATATATGCTTAATCCACAATGCCTTCGAGTTGGACATGAGCTAAACCTTGCCAATAAATTTACTGCAAATGATATGTCATGTCTTGTATGACTAGCAAGGTACATCAATGCCCCTATTGCACTTAAGTATGGTACTTCAGGACCAAGTACTTCTTCATCGTCTTCTCGAGGACGAAAAAGATTTTTTAACACATCAAGTGATCTTACAACCATAGGGCTACTCAAAGGGTGTGCATCATCCATAAAGAACCTTGTAAGCCTTTTAAGCACATTTTCTGTGTATGTCGTTTGATGCATCAAGATTCCATTCTTTAGATGCTCAATTTGCAATCCCAAACAAAACTTCGTTTTACCGAGATCTTTCATCTCGAATTCTTTCTTCAAATAATCTACTGTATGGGAAATCTCTGCATGAGTTCCAATGATATTTAAATCATCAACATACACTGCAATTATAACAAATCCTTGCTCAAATCTCTTTATAAAGATGCATGGACTGATAGGGTCATTCTTGTACCCTTCTCTTAACAAATACTCACTAAGGCGATTATACCACATACACCCTGATTGTTTCAATCCATAAAGAGATCAATTTAACTTTATGCAATATTGTTCTCGAGAACTAGGATTTGCTGCTTCTGGCAGTTTAAATCCTTCTGAAACTTTCATATAAATATCATTATCCAGTGGCCCATATAAGTAGGCTATGACTACATCCATCAAACGTAAATCAAGTCCTTCTATTATTGCCAGACTGATAAGGAACCTAAACGTTGTTGCATCCACCACAGGAGAGTATGTCTCTTCATAATCAATTCCAGGTCTTTGCGAGAACCCTTGTGCAACTAAACGTGCCTTGTATCTAACGATATCACCATTTTCATTCTTCTTTCGCACAAAGACCCATTTATGTCCCACTGGTTTAACACCTTCAGGTGTACGGACTACTGGTCCAAAAACTTCTCTCTTTGAAAGAGATTTTAATTCTGCGTCTATTGCCTCATTCCATTTTGGCCAATCATTTCTTTGTGTACACTCTGCAATAGATGTTGGTTCATGATCCTCATTCTCATTTCAAGCGCCACATTGCATACAAAGTTTTCATCGACGTCGATTTGCTTTCGGTTCCATTTCATTCTAGACATGACATAACTAATTGAGATCTCTTCATTCTCAGGTACCTGAATTTCATTATTTTTCATGTCTATGGTCTCTTCCAGAGAGCCATCAATATTATTAGCATCCTCGGTTTCACCATTGCCAATTTTTGCTCCTTTTCTTTTCCGAGGATTCTTATCTTTGGAACCAATAGGTCTACCATGCTTTAAGCGTGCCTTAGACTCTCTAGCATCTTGATTTTGTCCTTCTTGGACATCAATTCTAATCGGAGCATTTTCAGCTGGTATATGTGACTTTGTCACCTTATTTGGGTCAGAGAATGAGTCTGGCAACTGATTTGCTAAGCTCTGCAAATGAATTATCTTTTGGACTTCTAATTCACATTCTTTAGTCCGAGGATCAAGATAAGACAATGATAATTCATTCCAGCGGATTTCTTTTCCCAGCTGGTTATTTTCTCCCCCTAATATTGGAAAGACTGATTCATTAAAATGACAGTCTGCAAATCGAGCCTTAAATAAATCCCCCGTGGATGGCTCTAGAAACTTAATTATCGATGGAGAATCGAATCCAACATATATTCCCAACCTCTTTTGAGGTCCCATCTTAGATCGCTGTGGTGGAGCAATTAGAACATACACAGCACTTACAAAAACTTTCAGATGGGAAATATTTGGTTCATGACCCAAAATCAATTGTGATGGGGAGAACTTATGATTACTCGTTGGCCTGATGCGAATTAATTATGTCGCATGTAATATCGCATGTCCCCAAGCAGAGATTGGGAGTTTTGATTTCATAAGTAATGGTCTAGCAATCAACTGCAAACGCTTAATTAGCGATTCAGCTAAACCATTTTGTGTATGAACATGTGCTACTGGATGTTCAACACTTATCCCAATGGACATGCAATAATCATTAAAAGCCTGAGACGTGAATTCACCAGCATTATCAAGGCGAATTGCCTTTAGGGGAAAATCTGGAAAATGTGCTCGAAATCTAATCAATTGAGCAAGTAGCCTCGCAAACGCCAATTTGCGGGTCGATAACAAGGATACATGTGACCATCTAGTCGATGCGTCAATTAGAACCATAAAATATCTAAAGGTTCCACACGGTGGGTGAATCAGCCCACAAATATCTCCTTGTATCCTTTCTAGAAAACTAATCGAGTCAAAATTTATCTTTGCTGGTGAAGGCCGTATGATAAGCTTGCCTAAAAAACAGGCAGCACATGAGAAGTCATTAGGACGAATCTCATGGTTCTTTAATGAATGTCCACATGAATTCATTATTATCTTTCGCATCATTATCGAACCGGGATGGCATAACCGGTTGTGTCAAACACTTAAGTTTTCACTAATCTTCTGGTTTACTGTGGCATTTGCCTCAATTGTACTAATCTTAGTATAGTACATTCCTGTGGAGAATGCATGTAGTCTTTCCACAATATTTTTAGAACCTTGGGAAATACTAGTGATATGAAGATATTCATCACTTCCCTTGCTCATAGTCTCAATATGATATCCATTTCTGCGGATATTTTTAAAACTCAAAAGATTTCTCTTAGACTTGGGAGAGTATAACCCAACATCGATTTCAAATTGCGTTCCCATAGGCAATAACATATATGCTCTTCCGGAGCCTTCAATTATCTTTGCACTACCCGATACAATGCTCACACTAGCGTCTTTCATTATCAAATGAGAAAAATATATCTTATCTTTCAGAATGGTGTGGCTAAGCATAAATCTTCGCCATTCATTGTTCTTCAAATAAATAAAATAAGATGAATCATAATCATAATAAAATAAATCAAATTAATTCCACCATGCAGCAAAACAACAAATTCATAGAATAAAATCAAAAGCCAAACAACAAAGTTTTGAATGGAAAAAATCATAACTAAAACAATAACGAATCTATAAATCACTTCTTCTCACCATGGGCAAGGAAATCAGTAACTTCCAGGTGGGTCGTATCACCATAATCAAAATCATCTTCGCCATCTTCGTACACCAAATTTGTTTCCACTTTCTTTCCATTTTGCTTCAATGATTGTTGATAGAGATCAACAAAATGCTTTAGTGTACGACACATACGAGCCCAATGGTCTTTTGCTCCACATCGGTGACATTTACTCTCATATGTTTCTTTCTCTTGCTTGTTACCATCTTTCTTTTCCCACTTCTGTTGAGAATAAGGTTTCTTTAAAGAAACTCGGCCTCGATCTCGACCAAATTTGTGTCTACGTCCATGTCCACGACCACGTCTATAACCACTTCCTCGGCCACTATTATTGGCGTAGTTTTGTTCTTTCCTATCATAGGATGTCACATTCGCTTCATGGAATGGAGCTGAGCCAGTTGGACGTAAACCATGATTTTTCATGAAGAGCTCGTTATTCTGCTCAGCCACAAGGAGACAAGATATAAGCTGGAAATACTTCTGGAATCCCTTTTCACGGTATTGTGTCTGCAAGACAACATTGTTTGCGTGAAAAGTAGAGAATGTTTTCTCTAGCATTTCAGCATCCGTGACTTTCTTCCCACATAGTTCCAATTTGGATGTAATCCGGAACATGGCTGAGTTGTATTCACTCACAGACTTAAAGTCTTGGAGTCACAGATGAATCCACTCATAACGAGCTTTAGGTAATATCACAGTTTTCTGGTGATCATACCTTTCCTTCAGATTGTTCCAAAGAACTTCTGGATCTTTCACGGTCAGGTACTCGTTTTTAAGGCCCTCGTGGAGGTCACGACGAAGAAATATCATAGCCTTAGTTTTATTCTGATTTTCGGCTTTATTTCCATCGGTGATTGTATCACCAAGCCCCTTTGCATTTAGATGAAACTCAGCATCTAATGCCCATGCCAAATAGTTATCTCCAGTGATATCAAGAGCCCCAAATTCAATGCTCGTAAGATTCGACATGGTTTACTGAAATATTAAGAAAATTGATAAAATTTCATAGAAGAACAAAAAATAATCATCATATCTTATTTTGTTCGTATCTTTTTATTAAACTAGGTTTTCAATCAATCGATCAATCAATTAAGATGCAATTATTCAATGCAAAATTCATTTAAAAATTCAGATCAAAGCAAAAACATACTTTTTTCCAGTTTATAAATCGTCATCTATGCATCTCATGAATTATAAGAAAACTTCAAAATCTAAGTGATGAAGTATAATGATCAATTATTAAGCATGACACTAGTTCGATAAAAGGCAATTAAATAATAAGATTCCTATGATAAAATAATATGATTTAATCACAATAGAAATCAACGATGCAATAAAACCAATGCTTCTCTTAACATGATTCAATGTTTATTATAAATTCAATCGATTGGTAATGAAGCAACAATTCGAAAGTACAAAAACAAGATCGATAACGAAACATAGTTTTGTCAAAAGATAATTACGTATCACAAAAACCCTAATTGATTCAAATTGTTTTTTCTTTTTCTTTTCTTTATATAACAAAAACTCAATATCTAAATAATTTTAACAAAACTCTTAAAGAATCAGATACAAAGATCAACCATGGTAAGCGTGAATCCATAATGACAAACCATGAGTCGATAATAAACATGGTTCAAAACATGATTATGACAAAAATCAGACCATTGGTAATCGTTATTCTAGATAAGCATTGATAACCATCCTTTGATATGAGGAGACATAGTTTACCATATGATCATGATCGTGGAGGCATAGCCTACCATAACGATCGATTTGGAAAAAGGCATCGCTTTATCATCCCAGAATAATATAAACATAAGACAGAAATTAAATCTCACATTTTCGGTGGAAGAATAAATCGAAGAGACGATCGTGCTGATAACGTGTCTGAATAAAAGAGAGAGAAAAAGAGATTATTGTGTATTATTCCATGAATAAAGAGAGATATATATAGGTTTACATAGACTTGGAATTATTTGAAATAATTTTATACATACAAAACTAAAACCTCTAGAAGACATATTTGTAATTAGTCAAACTATACATTTTATATTTAACTACTAAACACCCGATATCAACCAGTAATTTTTTTTTTTTTTTAAAAACAGTATAAAATCTATCACAAAACATTTGTTTCCAACCGTTATATTTGTAAAAATATCCTACATCGAAAATGGAGATAAATCAACAGTTAATGTACAATGGGTATGAGACTCTCCACTCATAATTAACAATTTGTTTTGAATTGAAAATCCATAATTCATTATACGGCAGCAAATCCTAATAAACAAATACATGTATAAACCGATTCAAAAAGAAAGTATAATTAGATTCGAGATGAATTAGTCAAACAAACCATTATCTTACAAATGTATGTTAGAATATTCTACATTAGAAAAAGAATTTATTACATAAATCTAAATAACCGAAATTATAAACCTAACTAACCACCTAACTATAAATTATTTCAATCCTAAATCTAATAAACTAATTATAAACATTTAAAATTACAAGAATTTGAAAAACTAAACTAACATTTTTAATGTTAGAGAGAGCAAAACTCGATTTTAGAGAAAGAAATGAAATTTGGAGTTGTGAGAAATTGAGAAGAATCACTACAAAAAACATACTGTTTACAACGAACAGAATCGATGTAAATTAGGCTTAGCGACGGATTAACGATGATTGTCAAATCGTCGTAAAATGATCGTCGTTATTCGAGAATCGTCGTAAGTTCGTCGTAAAAACTAGGACGAATACAAATCGTCGTAAATAATCCATCGTAAACGCGATGTAAATTTACATCGATTTTACGACGAAAGTTACCTCGTTGGTATTTCGTTGTAAAGACGTCGCAACATTACATCGATTTCTCGAATTTTTAAATCTGGAATCCGTCGTAAAATCGTCGTAAACTGTAGATGTAAATTCGTTGGTAAACCGCTGTAAAAGTAAATCGATGTAAATTCGTCGTAAACTATAGATCGATATAAAATCGATGTAAATTCTATTTCGATGTATAAATTAATAATTAAAAATATATATATTATTAATAATTAATTTTATTAACAATTAAAATTATAAAATTATAAATTAATAATTATAAATTAAAATTTTATAAATAAAATTCAAAATACAAATTAAAATTCAAAATACAAATTAAACTTCTAAATACTAATTATCATTTTGGTCTATACCTAAGTCACTAAAAAGCTCCTCGTCCGATCTCCCCTCCAATGTCGCTCGGTGTTGCACAAGCGGATCAATCGTGGCCGATGTCGATGCTTGCTGCTGCTGCTGCTTCCTCAGTGCGGCTGCCAAAGTGGGGTTACTCGCGGCAAGAATATCGAAGAGAGAGTTGTACGAGTTCATCGTCTTATCGTAGACTTGGATCTTCTCATCATATACCACCTGCTTCGCCCGCAAAGTGTTGATCTCGGAGTGGGCGGTGTTCAACTCGTTCCGCAACTCAACCGGATAATCGAACGGAAGACGTGAGGAAGACGAGGCGACGACACTTTCTCTGATCGATCCCATCCCTAAAATTCTGCTTTTTTTCTTCGGGGAAACCTTAAAAAAAGAAACGTTAAATTTAATAAATTAAATACAAAATAATTCAGTAAAAATATAATTTGATTATTATTAATTACCTCTTCGTATATCTCGTCCATCTGGGCTGTGGTCAAAGCCGCAGTGGATTGGACCGAGCTACCGCCAGGTGATAGCTGCTGATAGAACTGGGTTTGACGCTCGACGATCCTTGCCTGCTCGTCATTGTAGACCTTCTCCGCTCGAGGATCCACAAAAGAGCCGTCTTTCTTTTTGTGAGTTTTCTCAAAAACTCTGGTCATTGGAGGAAGTTCGCCTCCGTTTGCCTAACCAAACGACATTAAAAAAAAAATAAACGGTTAATGGTTAATTTTAATTAATAACAATTAAAATTACAAAAATAGAAATTAACGGAAATTAATTACCATTTGAAGGCGCCATCCCGCAAAAGACGTTTGACCCGAAGTATGCGGCATAACCGCCGGAAGACCGTCTGGACCGACAGTGTTCCGAGAAGCCGAACACTTAGCGGCCACTTCCTGCGAATGCGGATTCATCCAGTAAGTCTTCAGACCGTTCCAAACTTCGGAAGACATGTATGGGGGCTTTGCCTCATCGCCATTAACCTCCCACTTCCTCTTCCAATCGGAGACGGTATTATTGAGGCGTAATTTTCCCTTCTTCTTAAACTTCTTTAAACCTGAAAAATAAAATTACAATTATCAGTAAAAAAAATAATTACCAAAAAAGAAGGAAAAAAAAATATTACGTACCAAAAAGTGTTAGGCGGCCGTCGCGGATCTAACCGGGGTAAACCATCATGACCCGGCGACTGCAAAATATCCCCGATCGTCAATTCCGCATATAACAACGGAGGTCGAGGTGCTGGTGCTGGTGCTGGTGCAGGTGGAGGTGGCGGCGGCGCCGCTGGTGTAGACCATAATCCGAAACCACAGATGGTGTGGCAGAAGATGACGGGACCTCTGACGGTCCCGAATAACCGCCCATAAACTGGCGATAGTGAGTTCTACGTGGCGCCATATATATCTACAAAATTATAAAAAATTAATTAACGAATATTAAAAATATAATCTAATAATTTCAATCATACCTAATTCCAATCCTATCTAATTCCAATCCTATCTAATTACAATTCTATATCTATTTTTTTTTTTTTTTAAATACCTTAGGCAGAGAAAGAGAGGTTGTAGAGAGAGAGAGAGAGATTGTGAGATTATGAGCGAGGAAGAGAAATCTGGGATAGTATATATAGAGTTTGGTGCCGTCGTAAATTCGATGGTAATTTACGACGATTTTATGACGGATCCGTCGTAAAATCGTCGTAAATTTGAAGACACGCGGGAAATGTTTCCCCTACGCGGTAAAATTAATTTTCATTACGACGATTTTACGACGGATCCGTCGTAAACTCATCGTAATATAAGAAATCTATACCCTCAACCCTAAATTACAATATACAAATTCGTCGTGTATTAACGAAGTATATTTGTGCATCCAAGACTTCTCAAACTAAAAAAAAAATTCAATAAAGACGATTGAATCTAATTTATGTAAAATTTCCTTATCTTACATAATAATGTATAGCGCTCGTTCTTATAAGTTTATTCGAAACATGGATGAAGTGTATAATGTAATTGATTTTTGTGATAACTCAAATATTTTTATACAATGAGTAGAGAACTTATGTAAAACAAGCTAAACGATGAAAAACCAAACCTATACAACATATTTTAACCCTAAACCCTAAAATTTAAGGTTAAAGGTTTACGACGACATTACGACAAATTTAGACTAATTCGTCGTAATGTCGTCGTAAACCCTAAACCATAAATTAAAATTCTTGGTTAAGGGTTTACGACGGTATTACGAAAATTTTAGACCAATTCGTCGTAATGTCGTCGAAAACCCTTAACCGAGAATTAAAACTTTTGGTTTAGGGTTTACGACGACATTACGACAAATTGGACTAAAATTGTCGTAATACCTGATATCATCATATTTTTCATGATTCAAGCTTTCATATTTCTTAGGTTTTGAGTCTTTTGCATATAGTTCATGTAATTTCTTTAGCATTTTAGTCTTCTTAGGAGTTTAGTGTGTCCATATTAGGTCCTAGTGTGTCTAGCATGTTTTGGAGCATATTCTAGGTACTTTGGAGAAGACTCGAGACGTGATGGATTTTTCCTCCTTAAGAATCAATCCTTAAGCTTACTCATATCATCGTAGTACTTAAGGTGTCAATCCAATCGGGGTTTAGTTTAATGCAACAAGAATACAAGAAACTCTCTAAGTTAAGCAAACAAAGGGGATTTGGTTTTATCTAGCAACCTAATGATTCAAATTAACACAAGCAAGTAATAAGCAATGCTAAACGAGATTAAGAAACTAATCATGGCAAGCTCTTGGATGAGGGTATTGACTTTGGAGATTTCAATGATCAACCTATAATGTCATTTCACACAATCAAACAATTTTCCTTAGCCTAGAACACTTAAACAAGATTAATCCACTCTCATGGCCTTAATCACTTTGCTAATTAACCAATCAAGAACAAACTCTCATTTGTGAAAAGTTAATCAACAAGCATTAATCATAAGTTCCAATAGCCCTAATACTCCTTAAATAACTACTCTCATAGGTTAAGTAAGTAAAATTTCTTATTTAGCTTTTTGGGGAATTTCATCGAACTCATTGTGTGCATGAAATTCCTTATGATCTAGATTAACTCTCTCAAGCGTAATCTAGCATTATGAACACTAAATAAGATAGGAAATATGTAAACTAAGCCCTAGACATCATAGATCAATCACTAAATTCCCCTAATCTACATCGTCCATGAGCTCTAAAAAGAACACACTAAATCTCATCAAAGAGGTGTTGTTAATCATGATTAGAGAATATAAAGATTGAAAGATTAAAAGATTAGAAGAGATTAAGAAACTAAAACTTAGATTGCATAAATAAAATCAAGATCTCTCTTACAAAATCCAAGAACCATAAAAAGGAGAGGTTTTTAGCAAGAAAAAAGAGATAATCTAAGAAAATATGGTTTTTGGGCTTAAATAGTGAAAGAAGGTGAACCGAGTCGACCCGGGACAAACCGGGTACCGACCCGGTGGAAATGGGTCAAATTTGGTCTTGAGTGGCTTCACACCGATGTCACAAATCGGTGCAACTGATCGGTATTGGACCTGGGTTTGTGCGGTTGGTGGTGTTGTAGAACCTTCGGTAAAACCACAATATCTCCTGGAATACAAGTCCGAATGGCCTCAAAACACTTACAATTGACAGCTGACTCACTAGTCTACACTTTTTGTGAGGACCACAGAAGCTAATTTCCATCGGAAACCCTTCGTCCGACCAGATCTTTGAGAGACTCTAGCTGGCTTCGATGAGATAAGTGTTACACCGATGTCACAAATCGGTGAAACAGGTCGGTATTGGACCTGGGTTTGTGCACCGATGTCACTGGTCGGTGTAACAAGTCGGTGCTAAGGGCAAGAAGCTACTAATGTTACACCGATCTATTACACCGATTTGTGACCTCGGTGTTGAAGAAACCGTCTCGGCCAGGCGGACATGTCTCTGGTAAATCAGCCATATCTTCCAAACCACGTCCAAATGGCCTGATTAAGACTCTTCTGGACAGCTAACTCACTCCTCTTCAACTTCTATGAAGATCATTGAAGCTGATTCAGATCCGAAGGCCTCCGTCCAGCCACATCTTTCCGGCATCTCGGATGGACTTTGCATTCTACTTTAGTATATTTCTCCAAATATACCCAAATTGCCTCCAATCACCTACAAAATACTCCAAAACATGCAATAACTCACTAGACCTAATTCAAATGTCTTAATCTCTAAATGAGACCTAAATGCAAGACAAAACCATGATTATGCATGCAAATGACACAAAATGCTAACTAAAATGCAAGCTAGAACATGTAAAATATATGAATATCAGGGCGTTAGACCGTTCGGATTGGAGGCAAGAAAAGGGAGCCAGAGACACAAGGAAGCTTGGCGAGCCATTACACCGATGTCACTCATCGGTGTAGCATGATCGGTGTAACTCCGGTGGCTCAATACCGCGCAGAAGATCCCCCAACACCAACATGTGACATCGGTATTGGAGCTTCAGGGGACTACATCGAGGTCACTCATCGATGCAGCCAATCGGTACAAGAACAGAAGATTTTTCCCTTAGCCCCGACGTGCAACACCGACCTGTGACATCGGTGTTGATCGCACTCTTCAGCAACACATTCCACCTCAACACCGAGGTCACTCATCGGTGTAACTGACTGGTGCACTTCCTCCAAACGATTCTTCACCAACACATTCCACTCCAACACCGAGGTCACAAATCGGTGTTGCAACTCGGTGTGAGAACAGAAGAAATTCCCCTTAGCACCGAGGTGCCACACCGAGGAGTGACATCGGTGTAGACGACCCATCGATCACTTTTCACCCATTTAAACCGGGTCGGTACCCAGTTTGTCCCTGGTTGACCCGGTTCGGCCACTGTTCACTATTTAAGACCTAAACCTAATTTTTCTCAATGATGTCTTTTCTTATGCTAAAAACCTCTCTAAGTGTGTTATAAGTAATTTGTAAGAGACATCTTCTTGATTTATGCAATTTAAGTTTGGATCATTTGATTTCCATCTTTCATCTCTCATTTCTTAATCAAATCATCATCTAATCATGAGATTAAACATGTTCTTCATAGGATTTGTGGGATTCCCCCATGATTAGTGAGTAGTCATTTAGGATTTGAGGGTTTGGTAGATTTAGGGTGATTCCATGAATGATTAATGCTGTCTAGAATTAGATTAATAGATTTCCCTTATTGATTAGTACTCTTAATGCTAAATCTAGCTTGAGAAAGTAGATTTAGATCAAAGGACATTTCACACCCACAAGGTGTTTGATGAAATGCCTTGATGAACTAATTAAGAGATATTCATTTTTAGCCTATGAGAGTAGTTGTCTAGAGTGACTATTCGTTGATCTTGATTGCTGAACTTAATGCTTGCTAATTAATTATCCACAAATGAGAATTTGTTCTTGGATTAGTGATTAGCAAAGGTGATTAGAGCCTTGAGAAAGGATTAGTCATAATTAATGATTTTGCCTAGGGATTAGCATTGCTTGAGTTTTGGACATCATTAATTAGCCATGGATCACCTTATTTCAATTGCCTTATCCTTGAATTCGCCTTTTAACTTTGCATTTAACCTCGATTAGTATTGCTAGTTCTTGTTACTTATTTTGAACTCGATTAGCTAATTAGATTAAACTCAAAAACCAACTTGTCTAGCTTGGATTAAGTAGTTCTATGTATTCTTGGTGTTTGATATACTAAAACCCATTTGGATTTATCCTCAAACTCTACAATGACACGATTAGGGCTGAGTAATTGATTAGGAAAAATCCTACTATCAATACCGTCGTAAACCCTTAACCGGAAATTTTAATTCTTGGTTAAGGATTTACGACGAATTTAGACTAATTCGTCGTAATGTCGTCGTAATACTGATAATACGGAGATAATCGGAGATGAGATCAAAAGGACTCCCGGAGGTCTAATATTATCCAAACCATAAAATTCCAGGGTTTGGGTAATATTCAACCTCTGGGAATCCTTACGATCCCCTCTCCGATTATCTCCGGTCATTTTCCGATCGACTATCCCATATTCGGTATTTTAATTATACAAATTAAGCAATTACAAAAAAGTAAATCAATCATATTAATCATCATCTTCGTCGGGTTCATCATCTTCATTGGGTTCATCATCTTCAGGTTCATCATCATCGTCACTCTCTTCAAACTCATCGGAATCACCTTCTTCTTCTGTGTTGTCAGGTAGATATTCAAGTTGCCTGTTTCGGGGATCAATTAGAAGAACGTTGTCTGTAATCTCTGGTTCTGTAATGTGACGACAAGAATCTTGTTGCATCGGAAGATCGTCAACACCAACAATTTTACCCCTTGGAGCTATTTTAATAACCGATAACCATGTGGGCCCAGTGGTTCGAACTCGCGGATATGGAACGAACGTTACTTGTTCTGCTTGTGATGGTAGGATAAATGGTTCAAACTTGTTGTATCGTCGTGATTTGTTGACGTCGACCACACCAAATTTGTTAATTCGCAACCCTCGACCGACTGTTGGATCGAACCAATCACATTTGAAGAGAACGCATTTCATACTAACCAAGCCGGGGTACTCCACTTCGATTATTTCCTACAACACCCCATAAAAATCTATTTCACCCCTAACACATACTTTGTAGTTGGTAGTTGCCCGACGAACGCCGTACTTGTATGTATGAAACACATAACCACGGGTGAAATACATGAGTGCAGTCGTTTTCTTCCTGAGGGGGACTTGGAGTAACTCATGAAACCATATTGAATATGCGGGGTCGCCATGATCCACCTATAAAAGGCATGTCGATAAGTGTGCATGTTAGATTGAGTATCGATCTAATTAAATGAAATATTTATATTACTTACTTGCGTCTTCAACCACTTAGTAAAGTGACGAACTTTACGATCGTTTATTTCATCATCTGAAACACCTTCAATGCATTCTCGCACTTGAGTAACAAATAAGCTGCAAAATACATTAATTATAATTAATATATAATGAACTATATGTAATTGATTATTAATCAGTGGATAATTAAATAGTTACGTTACGTACCTCTCATAAGGACTCACTTCCTCGCAGTTTAGGAGGATGTACGTATGTGCGTTGTGCCTATCATTCTCGTTAGACCACCAAACTTCCTTCAATTTTCCTCTAAGACGACCGATTGGTGAGAAGATGTCTGGGACACCCTCTACTGCATAAGTTCTTCCCACACCACCATCATCATATCGCATGGGAGCCCGTTTGCGTGTGCGGACTTTTGTAGCGAAATAATATGAAGTGAAGTGTGAAGTTTCTTCTGTCAAACTTCCCGCAACAATTGATACTTCAACCCTTGCTAGATTTTTTGCCTTTCCCTTTAAATGTTTCATGAAGCTCTCGAATGGGTACATCCACCTAAACTGAATAGGCTCGCCTAGTTCTGCTTCATGAGGGAGATGAATGAGAATATGTTCCATAACATCAAAAAACGCCGGGGGGAATATCTTCTCCAAATTGCACAACAATATTGGAATATTAGCAGCCAGCTGTGCAATTACATCTTCTGACAACGTCTGTGTACTAAGATCCCGGAAAAACGCTCTGATGCCTGCACAATCAAAATTATATATTGTAATATTTGAACATATATATAATTATAATATCAACAATTTTATATATGATGATACGATGTATCTTACCTCCAATTGCTTCATGAACATTTCCTGGAAGGAGTTCGGCAAATGCGAAAGGAAGTAATCATTGCATAAACACGTGGCAATCATGACTCTTCATCCCTGAAAACTTTTGTCCTTTCTCAACAGATTTAGCAAGATTGGATACGTACCCATCAGGAAACTTCACGTCAGATGAAACCCAATTGAACAACGATGCCTTTTCTTCTGCACCCAACCAAAATATAGGAACTGGTGATTTCCTATTGCTCATTATGTGCAACTCATTTCTGTTGCAAATATCGGGCAAGTCCAACCTTGACTTTCCGCTGTCTTTGGTTCTTCCTTTCACGTTTAACACTGTATGCATGACGTTATCAAAAAGGTTTTTCTCAATGTGCATGACATCAAGATTGTTTCTCAACAGATGATCTTTCTAGTACAGAAGTTCCCAAAAAATGTTTTTCTTGTGCCAATTGTGATTGACTCCGTATCCATCAGGCATATTAGCCGGCGTATGCCAATTTCCCCCACGATTCACCGTTTCTAGTCCCCAAAATGGTCTATTTGCGCTTCTAGATCTTCTCCAGATAGATGCACTGGTGGGGGGACACGCACGATTTTGTTCTTTCTAAATAGCCGCTTGTTTCTCCGATATGGATGGTTGATTGGTAGAAACCGGCAGTGACAGTCAAACCAGCATGTTTTTCGACCATATTTCAGCTGAAACGCATATGTCCGATCGAGGCAATAAGGATAAGATAACCTTCCATGCGTTATCCAACCTGATAGAATTTCGTATGCAAGGAAGTCGATTATTGTCCACATAAGCACCGCACGCATCGTAATTTTTTTTTTCTTCGAACAGTCATATGTACGAACTCCTGTATACCACAACTGTTTCAACTCATTTATGAGAGGCTGCAAAAACACATCGAGGGACCTCTTTGGATGATTGGGACTTGGGACTAAAATATTCAGGAATAGAAATTCCATTTGCATGCACATATCTGGGGGAAGGTTATAAGGCGTTACGATAACTGGCCACAAAGAATATTGCCTACCAGACATACCAAATGGAAAAAATCCATCAGTGCAAAGACCAAGATACACATTTCGCTTAGATTTAGCAAAGTCTGGGTGTACCGTGTTAAAGTGTTTCCAAGCTTTTGTATCTGACGGGTGAGTCACTTCTCCTTCTCTCTGTGAATGTTCTGCATGCCACCTCAGCGATGTAGCTGTCCTTTCAGATTGATACAATTGTTTCAACCTATCAGTTATAGGAAGATACCACATCCGTTGGTACGGTAACTTACTACACCCAGAAGTTTGCGGCCAAAATCTCGGTTTTTGGCAAAATCGACATTCTTGCAGCTTATCGTCATCTTTCCAAAAAAACATACAATTGTCAACACATACATCTATCATCTCAGAAGGCAACCCAAGACTAAACACCAACTTTTGTATCTCATAGTATGTTTCGGCAACTAAATTATCCTCTGGTAAATACTCTTTAATAAGATCAGCCCAATCATCCATGCAAACCTCAGCTAAGTTATGATCAGTTTTAATTGTCATCATCCTAGCTGCTAACGACAATTTAGACTGACCTTCTCTACATCCATCGTAAAGTGGCTGATTTGCAGCGTCTACCATATCATAAAATCGCTTCGCATCTACGTTGGGTTCTTCAACACTATTATCAGCATTTGTTTCATGAAATGCATCAGTAACCATGTCATGCATCATATCATGATCTTGACCCTGATCATGTTGACCATGATGATGATAACTACTAGTACTCTGATCATTTGATTCATCAAAATCTACATGACCTTGATAATTACTACTACGATCAGCTTGATTCCTTTCAAAACCCTCTCCATGTTGGTACCAAACATAATATTGCGGCATAAACCCTCTATTTAGTAAATGCTTCTACACCGTCTCAATAATAATATATCTCGTATTCTTGCATTTACGACAAGGACATAACATCTTACCGCTTTCCAGGGTTGTTTGCATATTTCTGGCCTGATACATGAATATTTCAAGCCCCTCTTTGAATTCTTTCGTCAACGCTCCCTCCGAATCCTTTTGCGTATACATCCATCTTCGTATATCGTATATAGACATTTTATAAAAAATATTTTATAGTGTGTTTTTTTTTATTAGTGTTTGTTTTTTTTTTTTGAAATTTTCGTTTGACGTAAGAATGTATTTATAGAAATTTTTCATAATTACTAACAGAATTACAACGGATTTTCATCGGATTTACGACGTATATTTTCGATGTAAATTGATTAGGTGAACCTATTAAAAACGTGTTCTACCTAACTGGAAACAATCGACGTCAAATCGTCGTTAATTTACATCGAATTATAATCGTTGTAATATCGATGTAAATTTACATCGACTTTACAACGTAATATACGAAAGTTAATTTCGTCGTAAATTCGTCGTAATGTTACATCGATATTACGACGAATTTTAAAATCGTCGTAATATCGTGGTAAAGTCGTCATCAAATTACGACGATATTACGACGACAACTATTTACGACGAAGGTACAACAAATACATATTTCGTCGTAATTTTGATGTAAATTTACATCGATTTAAAATCGTCGTAAATTTTCGTTGGAAATTGACTGTTTTCTTGTAGTGAATATGTTATATTTATAAAAAAAATTGTGACGGAAATCCGTCAGAACTTTAATTTAGCGGGAATTCAAAACAAATTTCTTTTTGTTTTGCCGGTCATATTTTATTTTTATCGGAAATACGTCGGAAATCCATCGAAAATAAATTCAAAATTTTTTAATAAAAAACTGCCGGTAAAATTTCGTGGTCAAAATTTTCGGGTTTCGCTGTCAAAATTTTGAAGTTTCTTATGGAACTCCGACAGACTTTTAAAAAATAACAAAAAATAATTATAATAATAAAAATAATATCTGTCAGAAATTTTTGACAAACATTTTAAAAAATAAAAACCAAAATTACAAATATTGTTGGAAATCAAGTCCGTCGGAAATTCCATAAGAATTACCCTTGTTTTCTTGGTGTTACACTAATTAATATGTAAAAATTAAAGACATCTGTACTTATTACCAATTATTTTTACATTGAAAACTCGTAATTCATTCAAATACTACTATTGCTGCAATGCTGCTTATAACCGCAACAATCCGTTTTTGTAAACTTTTCCACATGCAGCCACACCGTTGCGTTTAAGCCACTCGAGCTGTAATTACGAACATCATAGTGCAAAACATATGCATCTCATCATTGTGATTTTGTTCACGTTTGTATCATTAGCTTATCGTTTTTTTTTTGTTTTTTTTATAAAAAGTTTGGCTTATCGTTCTACAATGTAATGATAAAATTAGTTAAAATTCTATATTAAGAAAACTAAAGTTTAAATATGTTTGGAAAATAACCAGCCGTGTTTTAAAATATTAACATTCCCGTGTTCTGACAAATTCAACAAAAAGTAAGTTTTCAATAATTAATTTATGCGAATACGAACATACACATCTCTCCTCAATGCGATTTTTTCTCGATTAATGTAATATTAGCTAATCGTTACAAACTCATGATTAAATTAGCTTATACTTTATTTAAAATGTAAGAAAAAAATAACTTAAGAGCTCTTTTGGATTGCACGTTTCAAGAACGCCCGTTTGTATCAACCGTTTCAAAAGCGTTTATTTAAATTCCGAGTTGATGGTTCTAAACATCCATTCTAACGACACGTAACACGTTTTAAACGTTTACCTGTTTGGTAAGTTGACGCCCATTCAAAAAGTTAGTTACAACCAATAATAACAGATTGGATGTCTAGACTTTATTTATTGACTCCATTATTTTTGTTTTGTTTTGTAAATATAATTATTGTGGTTTAGCAAAAAAAAAAAAAAAAAAATTATTGCACTACGTACCACAATTATAATATGCTATAGATGGTGCCCCCTTTGAACGTGTAGAGCTGCAGTACTACAAGCATACCATATTGTCAATCGAGAACACACATTGATGATAGAAAATAGACGAGCTGAGATATGATAAATTAATTGATAAGCTATAACAAAATATTGATCTCCTTTAATTTTTAGTTGGAGAGAACATGACGTCAAAAAACAAAAAAGAAGTTAGAGAGAACATTTAAAAAGAAAAAAAAATTGTCACTAAACAAATTTTTTTTTAAATGTCAGTTAAATTAAATTCATCAACCTCCGTTAGAGCCAAAGCCAAACTGAATCTAAATATTTTCTATATATATAAAGTTACATTTCTTCACTCCTTCCGCCACCTCAACTTCCACCTAGACATCCAACATGTTTTAAAAAACAACAGAAATTATCTTAAAATACAAGGGTTTCAATCTGTGGCTGGGAAAAGAACAATCTAGCCAATCGCACCACCTCCGACGGACACGGAAAGGAAGAGCGTTCAACAACGCCGTGGCAGATCACGCGAGCACCCGATTGTCCATATCCAGTCGTCGGCTCCGCCTACAACGAAGTTTCTGTCTGCATCCTACTCCCAGAGAAGACGCGACTAGAGCAAAGACGAATCTCACGGCCAAATCAACGCCGACTACCACCGACTCCGGTAACCGAAACACAAACCTCACCCCTAACTTCCGATACAGCTCCGCCGATACACATCTCGAGTTTTAGCCACACAAACCCTAGAATCTTCAATCCGGTCAGAACAGTCACTGGCTCCGACCAAGATATCACCGTTTCAAGGAACTGCCATCCTCATGCGGATCCAACTGCCTCACACCGGAAACCGCCTCCGACAACCGGCACAATCCTTCCAACAGACGCAAGCGAGCCGCAACTCTAAGCCTCGCTAGATCCGCAACTCTAAGCCTCGCTCGATCCGCCTCCAAATCTCCGACGAGTCTTCTCCGCCATCCTCGAGCAGAGACACGCCATCACCAGAAATCTTTCGACTTCCCTTCGCCGAGGCCACCGAGCTTCCGCAGCAACTCGCCGCACCCGTTAACCACACCGCATCGCCGCATAGAAGATTAGGTTGATTCCAAATCCACTGCCGAAACTTGATCCCGTCGCTGAGGAGCAAACTACTTACCAGACGAGGGGAAGCCCTCTCACGACACGACGATGAGTGCTAGAGCCGGAGAAGACCTTCGAATAAGAGAAATCGAAGGAAAACTTTTGAGAGAGAAATTTTCAGCGAATGAAAACTTGTATCAAACACACGATTACAAATTTTATTTTGAAAGAGAAATTAGTTAATTAAAACCCATTAAAATGTTAATATCTTCCCTTTAAAAAACCAAATAATTGCATAAAACTGACCACAAAATGAAAAAAAGATAAAAATGTGTATCATCTATTAAACAAACACTTAGATGATCAGAAATTTAAGAAATTAAAAAAAAAACAGAAAATAAATAACTAAACATATCTTAAACTGACAGAAAAATTCAATTAACTACGAGACCAAAAAAAAACATTAGACAATAAAAAAAGATTAGAAAATTGTTTACCACGTACGCGCGGATCACATCCTTTATATATATACAGTGATAACGAGGAGCTCTATTCCTAAGAAAAGGGGTATAATTAATGCTGATGGGAAATTCTAATCCTAAGAAAAAGGAATAGAATATAGTGTTGACCGGAAATTATAATCCTAAACAATTATGAAATTGGGATCGTAGGTATAGTGTTGACGGGAAGGTCTAATTGCGAAAGAAAAGTATATAAATGTTGATATACAAGCATATATCTTAAACAAAAAAGGGTTTGATAGTGATCTACATACTGGTTTGCCCAAAAAAAAGTGATCTACGTACATAAATTGGGGTGTTGTGGAAAGAATACGGATAAAGTACAATAAACCCTATAACTTATGTCCTCGTACCAAAAAGAAACCGAGTTAGAGCTCTGCCAAGTAACGAGAACTTTTGAGGGAAAAAAAAAAGTAACGAGAACTCTGACGAACTCTTTCATAGAAACTGAGAACCCTGGCGGCCATTTTCATAACCGACTATTGTTAAAAATTTCAAAAGTTGATTTGCAGGATTGCCGGTTAAGAAAAAGTCCCAAACAAAAACTTTATCTAATCAACTTAAGTTTATTTACTGAATAAGTTTTAAGTATATGTATGGTTTTAGAATGTACCCGTCAAGACATTTCTTATCGCAAATCAACCAGCATTGCCGTCTAACTGCTGCTTATTAACCGCCGTGGCCACATATATATACCATCATAGCCGCAGCGGATTTGTTGATATACTAATTCAGTATTTTTCATCAACAATAACTTTAAAGTTGTCTCAAATTTGAATTTAAAAAAGAATTTGATGAGAAAACCTCAAAAGGCGGTGTTGAACCTGTTACAGTACAGGGAAGATCCCTTTAGCCAAAACGAGAAATATAGTTAGTTGTAAATTTAGTGGTTTTTAAGATTGGTCTTTTACCGAAGTTACTCTATATATAGAACAGAAGATTTGAACTCAAATGTCACAGTTTCTGATCTACAGTATTTCTGATCATATATAGTAACAAAATTGTGGACCTACCATGCCACTCGAGCCTCATATCTAAGATCTGCGTTTAGATTTTTTTTTTGATCTTGTAGTCAAATAAGTTAAAAAAACTTTAAGTATATAATTATTATTTTTACAATATATATGACAAGTGGAGTGAGTGAAGTTCACCACCCGATCAATCTTCCACTCATGCTAGCATAACTAATAATTGAGAGATGGCAGGCAAATGTAATTTGGTGAGTGTTGTGGGGGTACTATTGATGTTAACCATCTTCCATAATCCGATCATCGTCTACGCCGGCGAAGGTGTTCCAGAGGTAGCTTTGTTCACTTTTGGGGACTCTTACTACGACGCCGGAAACAAAGTGTTTCTTAGCAAAAACAAAAATCCTCCACAAACCTTGTGGCCTTACGGCAAATCCCGCGACGACCCCAACGGCAAGTTTTCCGACGGCCACATCGTCCCCGACTTTATTGGTACGCTCTTAATACTAAACGATAATCTATTTTTTCGGTATATAACAAAATATATAATAGATATAGTTTATTAAGAAACAAGTTAATAATTTTTTTTGTAACTGGATATAAAACAAGTTAATATTTTTTTTTTGGTAAACAAGTTAATAATTAATCACATGGTTATTGACTGTGTAGGTGACTTCATGTCCATTCCGAACGGAATCCCGCCGGCGCTTAAACCGGGCGTTGATCTTTCACGAGGAGCTAGCTTTGCCGTCGCCGATGCTTCGATTCTTGGGTCTCCGGTGGAATCTGTACGTTCGCTTTCACATGAAATAAACATATAATCATCAATTTTGGATTTTTTTTTATAAAAAAAAAGATTTTAGGATTTGTGTTAGGGTTGTCGATGTGTCAGTATCCATCTTCATGATAAATGTTGTTGAAAACACACAAAAACAAACTTAAGTTTTCTTAAAGATATATATAT
>PKMM01048745.1:710483-731465 GCA_002933915.1 Eutrema heterophyllum | reverse complement strand
ATTTTGTTTGATAACGAGGGGGTGATTCGAATTTTTAGTTTTTTATCATCGACTAATCCCTCAAGTTCATTATAGTCGTCGAGTAATTCACTCACTAGATAATTCCACGCTCTAGATCAATCGATATGTGGACTAGACCACCAAGACAACTTCTAAACAAGTGGAAACCACTAATCCACTGATTAAAAAATTGAAATTTTTTTTTAAAAAAATAATAAATAAAAGAAGTTAATTTGATTTTTGATTTCTTATGTATATCCAGATGACACTAAATCAACAAGTGGCTCAATTCAAAAGTATGAAATCAAATTGGACCGAAGACTACATCGAGAAATCACTGTTTATGATATACATTGGTACAGAAGATTATTTGAAATTCATCAAGACCAATCCCACTGCAGACGCTTCTGCTCAGCAAGCTTTTGTCATTTCCGTCACTAACCGATTGAAGAACGACATCGGCGTAAGTTGTCAGTAAACAAACCAGTGTATGCGTTTTTGTACTTTTATGTTCAATTGGCTTAATGTTACGTTTATTTTACAGTTGTTATACTCCTTGGGAGCGAGTAAATTCATGGTTCAATTGCTAGCACCGTTGGGTTGTTTACCTATCGCGAGACAAGAATACAAAACCGGCAACGAGTGTTACGAGCCACTCAACGGTTTAGCCAAACAACACAACGAGAAGATCGGTCCGATGTTGAACGAGTTTGCTAAAAAACCCAACGGCGGTTTTCAGTTCACCGTCTTCGATTTCTACAACGCCGTCATTCGTAGGACACAAAGAAATCTTCATTACCGTAAAATCCAACCTAGTTTTCAGTGATACACATCTTCTAATTAAAATCGTTTTTTTAACAAAACATATCTGAATATATATCTATATAGGATTCTACGTGTCGAACTCATCGTGTTGCGGTGTTGGGACGCACAATGCGTACGGTTGCGGAATGGGAAACGTGCACTCGAAGCTATGCGAGTACCAAAGATCTTACTTCTTCTTTGATGGACGTCACAACACAGAGAAGGCTCAAGAGGAAATCGCTCATCTGATCTACGGAGCCGACCCCAACGTGGTCCAACCAATGACGGTCCGTGAGCTAATCGTGTACCCAACTGGAGAGAATATGCTTGAGTATTGGGAACCAAACAAGTCGTCGATCCGTCGTCGTCCAACTATCGGTTTATCCGCTTATTAATTTAGTTGGATGACTTTGTCCAACTCGCGAATCATTCGATATATATGTGAGCTAGCTATTATGACTATCGTATGTTGTATCGATATCGTTACGTGGTAATTCTGCTTATGACGCCGAATAAATTGATGTTGAATATCTTAATGTATTCTGTTTATTCGTCATCAATGAAAAGTAAAATAAGAGATATTGCAATTGTTTCTACAGCTTGATCACTGGCTCATTGCGTGCCGGACTAATAATAAGTGTACATAAACATGGTTTATTTAGGCTTGTGAAGTTAGATTCATAATACATTAAATAAGTAAAGTAAACATATGATAGTAAAATTATTGCAATTAAAATTAAAATATGATCGTGTAAGGAGTAAAGAAAGTTGGTTTCCCGAGGTGATTTCTAATCCCAAAAAAAAGGAATCATAGAATATACTATATAGTATCGACGGGAAATCATAATCCCAAGAGATATGAAATATGGTGCAGACGAAAAGTATGAATACTATTATACTAAGAGTATATTATCGGGGTTTCTTAACCCAAAAAATGGGTTTCTTAATCCAAAAAAAAAAAATAATAATAATAATAATTGTGAACAGTGAAATAAGAGCCGGTTCTTAAATAAGAATTCTAAGAACCGGTTCTTAAGGGAGGTTCTTACACGGTTCTTAGCCACGTGTCAACTTCTAATTCGCCGGATTTTTTTTTGTTACAAGTTTTTTTTTGCCAGATTTTTTTTTTTACTTTTTCTTAACTTAAAAAAAAAAGTTAAGAATATCTTTTCCTTAACTTCAACTTTAAAATTCTAAACTTTTTTACATATTAATGAATTGGAATCGTTCGATGGGTGAACATGAAACGATTCATAGACAAGATCAGAAAGAAACCCAAATTGAACGTTCTTTTGCATTTTTTTTTTCAAAATCTATGTTTAAAATGTTATGTTTTTATGTCAACTATGTTTAATTAAAAAAATAAACTCTATTTACAATAAAACAAAATTATTAATTTTTTTTTTTTAAGAATCCCTAATGGAGTTTTACCAATAAAACAATAAAAACAGAAGTTTTTTAACACAGTTTCTTAACTTCAAATTTATATTAAAATAGTACTTAAAAAACCCATTTGGGTTTCTAGCAATAGTGATGCTCTAAAGGGCTGAAGATATATATACTGCTGACGAGAAGGCAACAGTCACAATACCCACAAAAGTCCGAAAAAGCACTTGCTCTCGTATCTATACGTAACTCACTTTCTCTTTAACTCATATCTTCTCTTTCTACTAGATTAATTTTTCTCAAACCAAATATCTCTCTCAAACCATGAATTTGGATCAAAAGTAAATCTCTCCATATCTCTCTCTCTCTCTCCGTCCCTCTCCCCTTTTTTTATGCCCACTACATATTCGCAAAGAACACGATAAAAAGATTAACGGTGACGGTTTCTTTCTCGGATGGATTTGTACCGTGATTAACAGCGATGGTTTTTCTCTTTGATGAGTTCGGTTATGAGACAGAGTCGAGGAAGTCCATCCTCAGATCCTGGATGTTTATTTCGAAAACGAAGTATTTGTGATTGTTCTGAGTAAAGCCAAGTTCAAGCTGGCCGTCAAAGAAATGAAAACGGTGATAACGTGCTATTAACTTTTATACTTTACTAGGTGAATACCTGCGCGTATCGCGGGTTTTTGTTTCGTTTCTTTAAGAAATGTTGATTTTTGTTGTTGTTTGATATGTTTATTTTTGTCTTATGGATAGACTATTAATTTATTATACGTTGTATTTTCCTTTTAACATTTTATTTATTAGTTTAATATCATATTTACGTAGTATACATATTTTTCCATAAACTTGTACAACATTTATAGTTTAGACTACTAATTCGCTCAATTGTACAACTTGAGGCTCCTACTAAAATGTTAAGAACCTATCAACCTACTGTGTTTATCTTGTAAAGTTCATGTAGTTTGGTTTTTACAAAACTGTAACTTTCTTTTTCAGTTCACAAACCGTGAAAAAATGTCATTATTCATGACATTAAACTTTTGGTGATGATTTAAGTGAAATATTTAAGCTAATGCAGCCGAACTCTCTCTCCTTACCTATAAACCCATTTGGAACAATAAATATACGATTCGATCAGTTCAGAATTGATTTTAGAAAAAGTAATACTAAAGGTCACTCGAGCTTTTCTTTCCACATGGAGATAAGAAGATGTGGGAGAAAAACGTTGAAAAAGCTTAATTCCAATTTCAAGAATATAAATCTTTCGATAAACTTCCCTTGTAAATGGCTAGGTGTACAAAAAAAACAGAGACATGGCATGAAAATGATTGAAACTGCTTAAAAGCAAAAAAGCACACCACATTAGACTCAAAGATCCGAAACGCTACAAGCCTACAATGTGGAAACAGAGTAATAATAATATAGTGACTTGACGGTGAACATTTCAGTTCCAGTATCATAGGCGGATTGATGGAGATGTTGGTTATCCCTGTGAAATGCCACAAAATGATGAAAGAAGTCAAAATTGTGTTGTCATCAAGACCAAATTTCCTACCAGTAAAATGACTTGTAAAGATCTGCAAGCAATACATCTATGAGATTATACCTTTTCTTCAACGAAAAACATAGCTTCTGTCAATAACTTCAAAGGACAAATTAATACTTTGTAACATAAGGACGCGATCAAACTTCATATCATAAACTGGTCCATCAAAATGAGATACAATAGTTAGTTTAGAATAAGACTAATAGCGGCCATAGATTTTCAATTGCTGATAGGTTATCATGAGAAAAATCACAAATCTATAAAAAATCTATATANGGTCTGTTTCATTCGTATTAATATATATATATATATATAGTATAAGCATTTCAAATAGATTCAAATAGATTCAAGATCATTTCAAATAGATTCAAATAGTATAAGCATTTCAAATAGATTCAAGATCATGCAAAATTAGCAATTGACATTCATAAACTCTGAGACAAATTAAATGGAAATTAATAGTAAGAAAAATTAGTTCATAGGTGACTTGATATGTCACAAGTTCTTGGAAAGGAATCTAACCGGTATTATTCAGCTTGCATTTTACTAAACATGCATCTAAAAATAGGAAATAAACCACATACCAAACAAAAAACGACCAACCACAAAGGTTGCAAAGACCAATATCCTGCAAACATCTCCAAGAAAGATACAACAATTCTGTGGTTCCTTTACAAAAATGTGATTTACATTAAAATCTGAATCCTTGAATTGTATTTAGCAAGTTGTTGTGCAAGATCCATCATTTCATCGTCATAATCTCCTGCAAACAAAAAACCACACACAGTTTTAATTACTAAGGTTTGGTTGGTAACGAAACTAAAGAAAGGAGTTGAAATGAATTTTTTTTTTTTTTTTCCGACTAAAAGAGTTGAAATGAATTTTGGGGCACGTACAAAATTGTTTCTTCTTTATTCACTTACCTTTGCAGGTGGACTCTTTTTCTGTGCTCCTTCTTTGCCTTTCCGCTTCACCACTTCTGCTACGATGTGATCTTAGGCATGAAGAACAGTCCCATTTTACTTAGATCCACACATCAAGACTGAAACGCAATAAACGCTTGGGAACGAGACTAAATATGTGTTCATTTGGATGCCTCTGTTGGTTATGAATATTATTCACTGGATTTCTTTGTGGTCTTGTTTGGTGTTGGTTTATTTGGCGCCTGTTTTTGGCTCTTTGCTGGAACCGGCCCTGATGTTGATATGTGCTGCCTTCCTCTGTTCTTTGGCTCTAGAATTATTCAATTAGAAATTCTGCGAAATAAGGACAAAGTCACAAAGATGTATGAATGACAAATGAGCAAGGTAATTTGCCATGCGAAGTGTTATAAAGGGTTAGGCTTTTGTGAATCCATACAGAGAGTTCTCCACTTCAAGAGACCCTAAATCTCTGAGCCAGAAAGATCCAGGGGTAGCTTTGAAAAAGTCTTCAAATTCTGTATTCATTTTTAGCTCTCTCTGTGCATAACTTTATGTAGAGTCCACGTTATTATAGCCAATGACAATAGGTAAAAATAGCTTTGGCCGGGTCTAAAGGTGGAACTTGGCGCATGAGCCTTTACAAAATCAAACGAGAAGAAGAGTGTTACAAATACGGACGAAGAGAACCTGGACGTTGCTCTCTGAGAAGCATGGTTTCCCGGATCGGACCGTACCCGACTCAGAAATTTGAATAACTAAGACAAGAATGTGGGTCCGGTGAATTTGAGGCGAGGGTAGAGTATTCTCCTCCACATAACAATGGTGATTCTTCAGATGAATTAGGTTATCGTCCCAGCGTCGATGCGTAAACCAGACCGATCTATTGATTGCGAAATCGAGATGAATCGTGAGACTGCGATATTATGAAAAAGACGTTATGATGTTAAGCGTGAAGTTGAAGATGATATGAGAATTATATAAGGAATCTACGATAGCAATAACTACGAAAATAAAAGTATGGAAGATGAAGAGGGCTGAGTGGAAGATGATTAGACGATTTAGACAATACCACGTGTCATGTTTTCCTGTGCTGACGTGTCACTTCGGGAGAGAGTCTCTTCTTTTTTATATAGTAGATTATACGTTAATACATCATTTATTTGTAACCGATGTAGGTATATAATTATATCACTTGTATAAATAATAAGATATTTATTACAATTACACATACAGAATATATAACATGTTATCTAAGATTTATACACTTTGTTATTTGTAACACATATATAATTATATCACTTGTACAAATATATAACACNATAAAACTGAATGTGTTCAATGTAGAATAATGATAATTTACCAGATTTTAACATGTGTCATTATTAATTTAGATTGTAACACGTATTGATATAATATTATGAAAATGGAAAAAAAATTTTGCTAATTATTTAGATTATAAAGAGACAAAATAATTATAAAAAGAAAATTAATATTGATTTTCTAAAACGTTTCTTTTTTCTACTTCATGCTTTAGAATTGGTTTTTGCTATTTTCTCTTTTTTCAACTATTCAGATAAATATTTATTTATAAATTAGATTCAATTTTAAGTTATATAAGATTCAAAATCTGTTTTTTTATACCTTTTCATTCATTTAAAAGGTTGTTTCCCCAATTTTGGAGTCAATTTAGATCAACTTCAGATTTTTTGAATTGCGGTTTATTAAAAGTTATAAATTATTAACGCATATATTAGTCTAAAATTTAATTATACGGATCATAATTACACGTTTTGTAAGTGTTCTAGAGTTTAAATACGTATAGTAATACCTTTTCTATAGGGAAAAATTTAAAAAAAAATCATGAATTTTCAAATTTTGGCCATTCAAAGTATGAACTATCGCGTGAACAGTTTAAATCATCAAAATCTATTAATTTTTAATTAAATCTTTAAATTTTGTTGACTGAGCTAAATTAATCACGTCGTAAAGTTGTTTAACGGAACGGATAAAAGGGGTTAAAAACCCGTTGTAAATCAAAGTTAAGTAAAACAACGTCGTCCCCTCTTTTTTCTCAAATCCCCAAATCGATAAACCAAGATTTCCTCGGAAACTAAAATCTTATGAGAATGAGACATACGAAACAGAAAAAATAAATACAAAGAACTATAAACATACAACCACTATAAACAAGCATATGAAACTAAATCCATCGATGAAAATGATAAACCGATACAAAAAATGGAAATAACCTAACAAAAAAATTGCCAAAAATAAGTTTTGTCATATTAAACACGCTCTTAAAATCCCATTTTAAAGCTCTAAAAACGATAGAAGACAAGGGATTACTAAGACGTCCAACACCTAACTACTACGCCGATAATTAAAACCCTATAACAAGTGATTTTATTTAAAATCTGGTGAAAAGGCGACAAATATGAAAACGCTACTAAAATACGAAAACGACAACGAAAACGAAAGTAATTATGTCATACCGTCAATCTGAATATATGTACATCTGACGCATAACTCTTTGTAAACCAAACTAGTAACCCTGATTTTCAAAACATAAGTGATTACTCCAACCTCGATTCAAAAAGACTCACATAAATTGAAAACAATAATAACACACCACAAACCGACACCATAGATATATGTACCTTTGTCATCAGCCCCAAAATCTAGTGACGACCCATATCAGAAGCGGAACCGCGACACAAACTTTTTTTTTTTTTTTTTGTAACCAGCGCGACACAAACTTCGGAGAGAAAACACCGATCTCTGGTCAAAATCAGCGCGAGCAAACCAAGTAAAAACCGTCGAAGTCACAGGCTTGCATATCTAGTATTTGGTCACAGCCAGTCACCATCACCGGCTGAGTCATCGTTTTCGTCCGATTTAGTTGCAACACCACCTCACGACAGGATATGCATAAAACCTCCGCATTGCACACCCCTAGACCCAATCAACCGCTTCAGCTTTGTCTCGGAGACGAAATCCACATATGATGAATTGAAGGTACATACATTTCCAGTAAACCTACAAAGTACAAACTAACAAAATGGCAAAGGACTAGTAACAACGGCTCCTGGCGCCGAAGACAAAGCATTGGATGTACAATACGTCTTCTCCGGTTAAGTGAACACTGAAATGCTATACCGGCCTACTAAGGAAACTTTGATCATTCAGCTTGTCCATGATCCGAGAGAATAACGACCTGTACTACAACTATCGTGACACTTGCTCATCTACAGATTAACCAAAAAGGAGAAGATGGTTATAATTTGTGTCCCTTTACTGCGAATATCCACTAAATGAAGTTTATGATCGATTTTAATGGATGAGATAGATTTAACTCACTGAGTATAAAGGAGGGCAGGTTCAGGTTGGATTCTGATGGTTTAGGCTTGGCTTCTTTAATCATTATCTCACTTGAAGAGTCGCTTGAGAATCCTAGCTTCTGCATTATTTTTTCTAATCTTTTCCCGTTCGTCAGATACAGATAACCAATCTGGAAAGTGAACAGAGAAAGCCGGTTGCAAATCAAGTGACAACTAGAAGGTTTTACCTTCAAGCACAGTTAGAAGCATAAAGAAGAACACAGTGTAAGTTTAGTTATTGGGAGTACTTACCAGTGTCTCCAATGATGACGCTTTGTTATAAACTGCAACACCTGCACGCCTTCTTGAACGTGTTCTAACCGAGCCTAGATTCTTTCCCCACCTGAGTACATCCCTGGAGCAAATACAAATTCATCAGATAGATAAAATCCAACGAGAAGTGAAATCGTGTATCTCAGCTCAATTCACAGGCACATATCGTAGTGGCAGCAGAGAAAAGCTGGGTGCTGAAATAATGGCAGAAGACAAAGCTGTTTTTAGTTATTTTTTTTTTTATCTGTGTCACATCAAAACTTTTAAATAGTTTTAATTTTTCAATAGTTTTATACAAAATCCAGCAGCTCAAATTGTTAAATCTCCATCTATATATATAGATCTATGCAACCGAGGTTCAAAACGAACTATAGCTATTATTTTTGTTATTTAATTTATTATATGCCTCATGTAGTAATATTTCCAGATTTGCCTCTATGTATACACATACTTAGCGGAAAATGGATGATAATTAGTCCTTCTGAATTTTACCTTCTGAATTTTGATATTTATGATTTGTTTCATTTAAAAAAGAAGAAGTAATTTTTGTTACTAATTACCCTTCTGAATTTTGATAGTTATGATTTGTTTTATTTTCAAAATAATAATTTTAGATAAATATTTGCTATCCAAATTTTGTAAATGGGACAATATTATATACATGTACTAAAGTGAATATCATGCATTCATGCACATATATATGTCGTCAGTGTTGCTCTGGCCAACCCGAAAATTGTTGGCTTGTTGCCGTGTGTTAGAACTTTCTTACTAAAAACGAAACTCATTAATGGTAAATGCATGCATGCTAGCTGTATTATTATTAATAGTAAATGCATGCATGCTGCAGGTTTAATTATATATTTTCATGTTTTATCCTAAAACTAGGTGATTTGCGCTTACGCGCGGGTATTTTTAGTTATAAGATTTTTGGGTGTTTCTTTTTTTAATGATGAATTTTTTAGGTTATTTAGTTTATCACATATTTTTTTTCTCATATATTTAATTAAATCCACCGCTCGTGTGGTTTATTTCTTACTATTTTGTATATTTGTTTTGTAGTGAAGTCAATGTTTTCAATCTGTTTCAATTTCTTTAAATTAAAAATAATCATTGCAAGTAAAGAAATTTCGTGAGTGATTCAAATATTACAAAGATTAGTGAAAGTGTGTTTCCATTTCTGACTTGTTGGTGGTTTGTACTTCATCTCATCCTTTTGCGGGTTTTTTTTTGGTTACCTACACACCTGTGACATTTAAAGTAATGAAGTAATGAATGTTGAAGATGCAACTGAAGAACAGCTAAAGGGAGTCGACCGGAGAGCAAGGCATCCTTAACCACGGTTTTCAAATTCAAATTATTATTCTTCCAACGAGCCATATCTCCTTGGGATTTTCCAACGGAAGAACTTTCTTCTCTGCAACTACCCCTTGGGGTACAAGGCCAGATGCATTACTTATTTCGTCAATGGCCTGAACAGCTTTGGCTGTCATCATACCCATAGGCGTCAAAGCAAGCTTTTCACTGTTATTGAATACATACGTGTCAAGTTGACTCGACTCCGCAGATGCTGCATCGGGAACAGCTTCAAGATGAGAATCATCCTGCAAAGAATTTGGGTCTACCCGGTTCAGTGACTTCTCATTCTTTCCCTGTAAAAACACACATGTCATATGTCAAATTCTAGAGCACAAACACAAAATCTACAAATAACTTATAGTATTAATTCCACGTACTACCTTTCCTAGCTTCTTAAATCTTCTGGAAAATCGGGATTGAAGATTCCGGGTGATCTCCAAAAGATAACCCATCTCTGACAACCTCCTTGAATTTTCCATTGCATCGCTATGCAGTGAAATTGGCGGAAGTGAAAGTATTTGTGTCCTAGGTTTGCTGTCCAACATGTATACATCTTTCTGATATTCAAGTATCCCATATATGCGAATCATCTCAGTCGCAAACCTTGTAGCCAATGCGAGGAGCCCATTAAACATGTAGAAATAGCTAGGTATGAATATGGCAGCGTGAAAACCAGCTGAGTCAATAAAGCTAATGGCATACTAAACCTCACATATAATAATGTTGCTAAAACTGGCTTCTAAGAAATACCAAATGACAATGAATCAATATACTAATTAAATCCTGAAGCTCTAGGTGATTTTCAAAAGAAATACAGGAAAAAAGTGGGGCCTGAAGAAGCTTTTGCATGAATCTGAACGTGCCATCAATCGAAGTGCAACGTGTAACAAGTATGAACATTTTCTTTGACCTAATACCATAAAGGTGTACTTATACAGCATAATAATAAGATTAAAATAACATGCTAATGAGTAATGACATGTCTACCAAGCAGGGAGAACACTACTTTTAATCCGTTGTTGATCAAAACTCTTAGAAAATTCTTAGAAAGTATCGAAACGAAACCAAAACTCAAAAGCAGATCAAAACCCTAATTCCCAAATCCAATACATCGAGAGAGCGCAAGGAAAATTCGAGCTCCCAACAATACCTTGTTTGAGAGAGAGCACAGCGAAAATATCTTTGTTCGAGAGACTATGATACCTCTCGGGCGGCAACAAATCAAGCAGATCCTGGTAATTCGGCGGGAGCTTCTTCACCCACACAGAATCCGACGAAGCCACGCCGCGAAATGAACGATTCAGGCCAGCCAGATTGCAAATCTCTGGCGGCGTCAGGTACATAAACACGCAGGTGACGCAGCTCTCTGGTATATCGCCGAGGCTATGTCCCATAGCCAAACCATTCGGCCAGTCGTTTAGATTCGACAAAGACGAACCCATACCTCTCTCTCTCTCTCTCTCTCTCTCTCTCTCTCTCTCTCCAAACCTTGCTCGTCCTAATAGTTGACCGAACTACACAACACAAAACAGCTCCCTACGGTGTATCGAAACACGCAATCGCTTATACGCGTCGAAAGGACAAACGATGAAGATCGAGAGCCATGGCAGCGAGTAAATATGATCCGACGGCGAGGTAGGTTTCGGAGGGCGAGTTGGAAGAGATAATGTTACGTTTTTTTTAAATGAATTAGATAATTTTTTTCTTCAATGCTGATGTGGAAAAAAAAAACATAAGTGGACTAATAAAGGTCTGAGGTGTCAACGCTGGAGAGTATCTTTCTTTTTTTATAAAGTAGATGGTCCAGGCAAAATAATTCATGGCATGCAAAACATGTAATTCACATAGGAGTATATATATATATATAAATTTTAGGCTAATATTAATTTGATTTTTAATCTATTTATAATTAAAACGTTTAAAAAAAATTTGAACCAACTTTCTGTCAAAATACGAATATATATACCAATATAAATTTGAGCCTTCCTTTCACGCTATATGATGTATGTCACGGTATGAGTCGTAAGAGGCCAGTGAACTATTTTGAATTGGAGCTTTGAACTGTACGTGTTAGAAAGAGTTACCGTGTATTAAAACCAATGAAAGGACAAAGGGAGTTCGAAGTATACCACCTCTAAATATAGCAAATTAAATGAACACCGGAAGAATAAATGACCTACATGTTGCGAAAAGAATAATTATCCACCGCTCTGCTACCGCCCCGCTACAAATTTTACTATAACTATTATTATTATTATATGCTTTTATTTACCCTATAAATATGATATTCGCTCTTGTAAATCAGGTACGAGTAAGCATAAAACACAAAAAAAAACTATTCTCTCTCCACTTCCACTCTCTCTCTCTCTCTCTCTCTCCACTCTCTCTCTCTCTCTCTCCACACCTTTACAAATATATACACTCATCACTTATATCCACATACATATATAATATATCATTAGTTTATAACACGTTATCAGCACGATCGTCTCTTGATCCGTTCATATACCGAAAAAGCACGATCGTCTTCTGATCCGTTCATATACCGAAAAAGCACGATCGTCTTCCGATCCGTTCATATACCGAAAAAGCACGATCGTTTCCCCAACCCGTTCACATACCAAAAAAGGTGACGTTTAATTTATGTTCAATCTTTTTATATATTGTTTCGAGGTGATAGACGATGCTTTCCCCGAACCGATCGTTATGAAAGGCTATGCCTTCATGATCATGATCATATGGTAGATTATGTCTCCTTCAGATCATATGGCAGGCTCTGCCTCCATGAAATGAATGTCCTGAAAACATTCTCAATTTCGTCCAGAAAACAAAAATTTTACATTATTATCGGAGCACGGCTCGGCTGCCCCATTATTAATTTATTATTTTTCGCAATAATTACTTATCGCATTTTATTTATTGTCAATATTATATTGGACGGCTGAGCCGCCACATATTTTATCTACTGTTTAAATATAGTTGATTCTGTTACAATAAATTTGCTGTTAATATTTGTTTATATTATGGTTTTTAAATAAGGAGGCTCGACCGCCTGTATATAACCATTTTTATCTGAAATTTGGTAAATTTATCTGATTGATTATCAAAAGTTTTCAGATCGATTTTTTGCCATTTTCAACGGTCATAAAACGGCTAGTGAACAGTATTTTCAATCTATAAATATACTTATCTTTCATTCATTCTTCACTCAAAATCTCTCATCTTCACTAAAATCCTTTTGAAGAAAATCATTTGTTTTTACTAAGAAGAAGAAGAAAAATGGTTCATCCGCTTTTAGTATTTGTAATAAGTTTTATGCTTGTTGCTTTTTACGGTTTACTCGTCGGATAATTTTCTCCCGGGGAATATGTGATGAATTTTATTTTGATGTTTTATGCACTTGTATTTCTTTTAATTGCGTTATTTATTCATGCGTCTCCTATGTTTTAAATTGCTATGTATTCCTTAAAATCGCAATATCTTATTTAAATATATGTTTAATAAAATATTAATTTATGATTTCAGTTATCATGTCAAACTTGACAAAGCTCGAGATTACTGTCCTTGATATTTCTGGGAAAAACTATATGACATGCGTAGTAGCTGCAAAAATGCACCTCAAAAGGGAAAAAACTTCTTAATACCATCGATGCGTCAGAAACGACATCGGATGAGAACAAGGAAAATGCCATGATATTTTTGTTCCACCACATCCATGATGGTCTAAAAGACCAATACATCACAAAAGAAGATCCTGCAGATCTCTGGAAATCACTCAAAGATAGGTTTGATCACCAGAAATACGTGTTCTTACCAAAAGCCAAACATGAGTGGCTGAATCTGCGGTTTCAAGATTACAAAAGTGTTGGTGAATATAATTCCGCTTTGTTTGGGATCCATGATGGTTTTATGTGGAGAAGAAGTAAGCGATTATGATATGATCGAGAGAACACTCCAAACATTTCATCTTAGAAATGTAATCCTGCAACAACAATATCGGGCAAAAGGGTACACTCTTTATTCAGATTTGATGCAAACCCTCCTTGTTGCAGAGCAAAATAATCAGCTCATGATGCTAAACCATCATACTCGTCCAACTGGATCAGCTCCATTCCCAGAAGTGAATGTTGTATCATCCAGTTACAATAATTGGCAACGACATGGACCCGGTAGAGGCCGTGGTCGTGGTCGTGGTCGAGGACGTGGTCGTGGACGTGGTCGAGGCCAAGGAAGAGGATTTCATTTTTATAATTTCAACACCGGGAGAATTGATAAAAATTCTCAAGAGAATAAAGTTGGTAAAATAATGAACAAGCATTAAGAAAATGCTTCCTACAGATGTGGCATAAAAGGACATTGGTCCAATACATGTCGTACACCAAGACATTTGGCCGATCTGTATCAAAAATCCCAAAAGGGAAAAGAAAAGGAAGGTGAAACCAACTTCATCTCTGATGAATCCGGACCCTCTTTCGATGGCATTGATAATGATGCACATCTTGATCTTTCTAATTTCCTCGTTGATCCTGAGGATATCAACGCCCAATAAGTTGACTAAAATAAGTTTTATTTTTTTTATAAATTTGTGTTATAAAAGTGTGTTGTAAAATAAGCTATTAATGCATTTTTATGAATAATTTAAATCCAGAATATGTCAAGATCTGAGATTCGGGATGGAGATTTATGTATAGCAGACAGTGTCACAACGCACACAGTACTTAAAGATAAAAAGTACTTATCCTCTCTAAATTTAAAAAATTCCGTTGGAAGGGTGAGTACTATATATGGGAATGCAAAGATTATTATGGGCTCTAGAAGAGCTTGTTTTTCAATGCCAAGGGGAACAAATTTTGAAGTGCAAGATGCACTATATTCCCCTAAATCCCAGAGAAACTTAATAAGTTTCAGAGATATCCGCAGAAATAGATATCATATAGAAACCATGAATAAGAATGACATTGAATATCTTTGCATCACATCACTAATTCCGGAAAGGAAAGTTATATTAGAGGAACTACCAGCATTATCCTCCGAAATATATCCCACAAAGATTTATATAGTTGAATCATATATTACAGTAAACCTGAAGTTTACTAGTACATTTAAAGTGTGGCATGAAAGACTTGGCCACCCTGGTTCAGTCATGATGAGAAAGATTGTGAAAATTTTGAATGGCCACCCGTTGAAAAACCAGAAGATTTTTCAATCGGGAGAGTTTTCATGTAATGCATGTTCTCAAGGAAAACTCATAATTCGGCCATCACCATCCAAAATTGGGAATGAATCTCCAGTATTCTTGAAAAGAATACATGGTGATATATGTGGGCTTATCCACCCACCATGCGGGCCATTTCGATATTTTATGGTATTGATTGACGCATCCAGTAGATGGTCACATGTGTGTCTATTGACAACACGAAATACGGCTTTCGCAAAATTCATTGCCCAAATAATCAGGTTGAAAGCACAATTCCCTGAATACGCCATAAGAAAGTTAGGCTTGATAACGCTGGTGAATTCACTTCACAGGCCTTTAATAACTATTGTATGTCAATGGGAATCGATGTTGAGCATCCGGTCCCCCATGTACATACACAAAATGGCATGGCTGAATCTTTGATTAAACGTCTGTAACTCATTGCTAGACCATTAATATTGAGAACAAAGCTCCCAATTTCTATATGGGGTCATGCTATCTTGCATGATGCTTCACTGGTCCAGTTAAGACCAAGCGCATATAATAAACATTCCCCTTTACAATTAACATCTGTCCAGGAGCCAAATGTATCCCATCTCCGTGTTTTTGGTTGTGCGGTTTATGTTCCTATAGCCCCACCGCAAAGAACAAAAATGGGGCCACAAAGGAGATTGGGTATATACGTTGGTTATACATCACCACAAGTATAATTTGGTACCTTGAACCGCAAACTGGTGATATGTTTACAGCTCGTTTTGCCGATTGTCATTTTAATGAAGATGAATTTCCAGCGTTATGAGAGGAATTAAAGAGATTCCAAAAGATGTTACATGGTGCACACCGTCTTTGTTGCACCTAGATCCCCTTACAAATCAACGCGAACTCGAAGTTCAGAAAATCGTACACTTACAAAATATGGCAAATCAGTTACCAGATGCGTTCACCGATACAAAAAGGGTGATAAAATCATATATACCTGATGCGAATGCTCCATCAAGAATTAACGTTCTTGAAGAACAAATTGATGGTAATAGAGCAAATGAACCAAAAATTCAGTTGAAAATGGGGAGGCCAATTGGTTCTAAAAACAAAAATCCCCGGAAGAAAAATAAACTAGGAGAACAAAACGAAAAGGTTCCCGAAGAACCATATAAAGAAAAATGTCCATAAGACATATATGAAAATGGTACAGAAGAACCACATATAGAGAAAAGTCCTGAAGACGAAAATGACAAAGAAAAATATGAGATTTCCATTAACTATGCCCAAGACAGAAAAATATGGGATAGAAATGAAATAGAAGATAATGATGAAATTTTCTCATTCTCTATATCCAAAGACATTGATTATGAAGTTGATGATCCAAATCCAAGGTCCGTATCAGAGTGGCAGAAAATGCCTGATTGGGAGAAATGGCAAATGACCATGAAAAATGAATTATTCTCCCTCAATAAAAGAAATGTTTTTGGACATATTGTCACTACACCTGAAGATGTAAAACCGGTTGGGTACAAGTGGGTTTTTGTACGAAAAAGAAATGAGAAAAATGAGGTAACAAGATACAAAGCCCGTCTTGTTGCAAAAGGATTTTCTCAAAGACCGGGAATTGATTATGAAGAAACATATTCCCCGGTTATGAATACAATTACATTCAGATTTTTAATGAGCCTTGCGGCATCCAAAAATCTAGAAATGTACCTTATGGATGTAGTGACAACATATCTATATAGATCACTTGATAATGATATATATATGAGGATCCCAGAAGGATTAAAAATATCTGCATCATTAAACTCAAAACCCAGAGAGATATGTGCGATCAAATTACAATGATCACTTTACAGATTAAAACAATCCGGGCGCATGTGGTATAATCGCTTAAGCAAATATTTACTAAAGAAAGGGTATGTGAATAATGCAATTTGCCCTTGCGTCTTTATTAAGAAATCCTCATCAGAATTTGTGATCATTGATGTATGTGTTGATGACTTGAACATCATTGGAACTCAAAAGGAAATTGATGACGTAAGAAGTCATATGAAAGAAGAGTTCGAAATGAAAGATCTCGGACAGACAAAATTTTGTCTTGGACTCCAGATAGAGCACCTCCGAGATGGAGTATTTGTGCATCGATCAAATTATACCAAAAGGATCTTACAACGTTTTTATATGGATAAAGCGAATCATTTGAGTACTCCAATGGTTAATTGATCTCTCAATACTGAAAAAAAATCCATTCCGACCTTGTGAAGATAACGAGGAAGAGTTAGGTCCTGAAGTACCTTATATGAGCGCTATAGGAGGACTTATGTATCTTGCAAATTGTACCCGACCGGATATAGCATTTGCTACAAATCTACTTGCAAGATATAGTTCGTCACCTACGCGGAGACATTGGAATGGGATAAAAGATATTTTTTGTTACCTTCGAAGAACGATTGATTTGGGATTATTATCCTTGAAATTCCAAATTTGGTTTAGTTGGTTTTGCAGATGCAAGATATTTATCAGATCCGCATAAATCTCGGTCGCAAACTGGATATGTTTTCACCATTGGAGGAACTGCAATCTTATGGCGATCCCAAAAACAAACTTTGGTTGCCACTTCTTCAAATCATGCATAAATTATTGCGCTTCATGAGGCATGTAGAGAATGTGTATGGTTCAGATCCATGACACAACACATTCAAGAAGCCACCGGAATGATCACCAGCAAAGAGCCAACAATCTTGTATGAAGATAACGTTACATGCGTTGCCCAGACAAAAGAATGCTATATCAAGAGCGACATAACGAAACATATTCCTCCAAGATTTTTCTTTTACACTCAAGAGCTTGAGAAAAATCAAGAAGTGGATATCCGATATATTCGCTCAAGTGACAACGCAGCAGATTTATTTACCAAGACGCTTCCTACTACAACATTCAAGAAACATATTCAAAGTATCGGAATGCGTCATCTACGTGATCTATAAAGAATATATTATATCCATCATTTCGAGGGGGAGACTGCACTCTTTTTCCCTTATCATGGTTTTTATCTCATTGGATTTTTCCATGATTATGTTTTTAACGAAGCAATACATAATATGTTAATAGGTGGATAATGAAGGGGGAGTGTTGCGAAAAGAATAATTATTCACCGTTCCCGTACAAATTTCACTATAACTATTACTATTATTATATACTTTTATTTATAAATATGATAGTCAAATTATTCTCTCCTTCCAGTCTCTCTCTCACTCTCTCACTCTCTCCACACCTTTACAAATATATACACTCATCACTTATATCCACATACATATATAATATATCATTAGTTTATAACACTACAATATATCTTATATTAATTAAGAGCACCTTAATTGGAGTCTCTCCCTTAAATATCTACAATTGAGAGAAATAATAATATTTTATCGTGTAAATTTTCAAATAATGGAAAACCACATACAATTAAATATATATATGTAACTTTTTTATTGTAGATAACATATGAGAGACTCTCAATAAAGATAATGCTCTTACATGCTACTTGAGCCTCATATTTAATTAAGATTCATTAAGATTTGTTGTATTTAAAAGTTAAATACTTAAGCTTATTATTATTATCTTTTGCAATATAAATATGACAAGTGGAGAGTGAGAAGTTCACCACTACCCGACCAATCTTTCCACTCATGCTCGCATAACTAATAATTGAGAGATGGTAGGCAAGTGTGATTTGGTTATGAGTGTTCTGGGGGCAATATTGGTATTTACCATCTTCCATAATCCGATCATCGTCTACGCCGGCGAGGGTGTTCCGGAGGTAGCGTTGTTCGCTTTCGGAGACTCTTATGACGACGTCGGAAACAAAGTGTTTCTAAGCACAAACAAAAATCCTCCACAAACCAAATGGCCTTATGGCAAATCCCGCGACGATCCTAACGGCAAGTTTTCCGACGGTCACATCCAGGGGCGGAGCTAGTTGTATCAAGGAGGGGGCAAGTGCCCCCCGTCAAATTATAAAATCATTCCTTAATTACTTAAGTTTCTAATCAGTGCCCCCTCTCTAATTTTCTTTTTTGCCCCCATTCAGTTTTTAGTTAGTCACGTGCCTCTTTTTCAGTCTTTTTAAATTTTTGTTTATAACTAAAACTCATTCAAACATAGAAAATTCAATTGAATTATAGAATTGCCCATAACTGAATTATTTATAACAATAATTTTGTTTATAACAATAACTGAAAATATAAAACATAGAATTGCCCATAACTGAAAATTCAATTCAACTGAATAATTTTGTTTATAACAATAACTCGTTAAATATAAAAATATAAAACATAGAATTGCCCATAAGACCATAACTGAATTACCTTTTTATTTTTATTTCTCACTTAAATATTAGAGAAGTACACTAAAATATCACATAAACAATTATTTCAAAAATTACCACAGTTTTGAAAATATCTCAAGAAAACAAAAAAAAAATATTGGTTTAAGATCTCGTAGATCATTTATCACTTTTTCTAAACTTTTAGGAAACTTCCATAAACCTAAAGTCTGTGATAAGTTTATTTTTTGGATTTAGGTGGTAATTTTGGAAAATAAATTTTGATGTAGATTTTTGAATTCTTATTCAAATTTATTTGTTTAGTATAATCTATAAAATAAAAATAAAAAGTATATAAAGGTACATATCAATTTTATTCACTAAAAATTTCTTATATACATTTAAGATTTTATCTTAAATATTACTTTTTAATATTAAATATTAATATATTATTATGCTCCCAATGAAAAAAAAATTCTAGATCCATCACTGGTCACATCATCCCCGAGTGACCATCCCCGATTTTAACGGTACGCCTCTTTTCCTATATATATTTAGTAAATATAAGATAATTAATAATTAATAATTAACAATGATGAATGATGATGATTATATAGGCGACTTCATGTCCATTCCGAACGGAATCCCGCCGGCGCTTGAACCGGGCGTTGATCTTTCACGTGGAGCTAGCTTTGCCGTCGCCGATGCTTCTATCCTTGGGGCTAAACATGTTTTAATTTCACATATTGTCTTGTTTGTATGGCATGATCAGCATAGGATCCTATGTTTCTCAAACCTCCAGAAGATAAATATTATTTCGTATATTCTGGATATGCCAACATATGTGAGATATCTAGCTCTATATAGAAACAAAATAATAGTGGTTCATGATGATGCGAATGATGATCAAAGTGTTGGCGTAGAAAAAGAAATAGAAGCAGGGACTTAAATGAAAATTGTTTGAATCAAATTGCTAAGGACATGTTGTTAGCAAAACAACGTGGAACTCGTCGCCAATGTGAATTTTTATTTTAAATAATAATTTTTTTTCATTTATGATAATTAATGTTTTCTAATAAAATTTAAAAATTAAGTAGTTTTCATTTATTTATTATATATAATTTCGTAATTATACAAATTAATATTAGTGATGTATATGATTTTTATATTTAATATATATATTTTATACTAATTTTGTGTTCATATGTATTCCTCTAACGGTTATCATTTTATCTTTACAATTTATTTATCTGCAGCTCCTCTCATTTATCTTATTCTTCTAAATACCACTATTCCACTTATTCTTATTTCACTGTTTATTATTCTTCTTATTCTACTTATTCCTCATACACACCATCACCATTTGTACCCTTCAATAGTTTTATACAAAGCCCAGCAGCTCAAATGGTTAAATCCCATATATATGATTCCGTTCAAAACGAACTATAGCTATTACTTTTGTTATTTAATTTATTATGTTTCATGTAATAATATTTTATAGATTTTCCTCTATGTATACACATAGCGGAAAATGGATACTAATTAGCCCTTCTGAATTTTACCTTCTGATTTTGATATCTATGATTTGTTTCATTTTTTTTTAAAGTATTTTTTATATTAATTACCTTTCTGAATTTTGATATTTATGAATTTTTTTTTTCATAATGGTAATTTAAAATAAATATTTGCTATCCAAATTTTAAATGGGACAATATACTAAAGTGAATATCATGCACATATGTATGTGTTGTCACTTGTCAGTGTTGCTCTGGCCACCAGAAAGTTTTTTTTTTTTTTGGTTT
>PKMM01048745.1:695127-710378 GCA_002933915.1 Eutrema heterophyllum | reverse complement strand
TATATATATATATATATATATATATATAATTAAGGCTAATATTATTTTCGACTTTTAAAATCTTTTTATAATTAAAACGTTTAAAATAATTAACACTGAGTCGTAGCAGATAAAACACATTTTCTAACTTTAACTAATTATAGAACGATTCCCTCAATTAACCAATAACATTTTGAAAAAAAAAAACTTAACCCGTATTAACCAGACTCAACTACAGACTTTATAGTAAAGCAATAGTATTCAACCACTACACCATATTCATTTTTTCAAACTTGATTGATGTCTTTAACTATTTGGTATCTAAAGCATTAATTAGTTTCATGGGTTTAGTCCACAACCGACTTTAATAAAAATCGTAAACAACTAACAATGCTAGAGAATCCTTAAACCTTAGAATATACTTTCTTGCGGAGCAAATATTACGAATTCCTCAATCAATAATTTGAACAAACTTTCTGTCGGAATACGAATACCAATAAAATCACGCTATGTGTTGTATATCACAGTATAAGTCGTAAGAGGCTAGTGAACTATCTTGAATTGGAGCTTTGAACCGTGTTAGGAAGAGTTACCGTGTCTTAAAACCCATGAGAGGACAAAGGGGATTCGAAGTATACTACCTCTAAATATAGTAATTGAATGAACACCGGAAGAATAAATGACCTACAATATATCTTATATTAATTAAGAGCACCTTAATTGGAGTCTCTCACTTAAATTATCTACAATTGAGAAAAAAATAATAATATTTAATTGTGTAAATATTCAAATAATGGAAAACCCCATACAATTAAATATATATCATGTAACTTTTATAATTGTAGATTACATATGAGAGACTCTCAATAAAGATAATGCTCTTACATGCTACTTGAGCCTCGTATTTAAGATTCATTAAGATTTGTTGTATTTAACTAAGTTAAATACTTAAGCTTATTATTATTATCTTTTGCAATATAAATATGACAAGTGGAGAGTGAGAAGTTCACCACTACCCGACCAATCTTTCCCCTCATGCTCGCATAACTAATAATTGAGAGATGGTAGGCAAATGTGATTTGGTGAGTGTTCTGGGGGGAATATTGATATTTACCATCTTCCATAATCCGATCATCGTCTACGCCGGCGAGGGTGTTCCGGAGGTAGCGTTGTTCACTTTCGGAGACTCTTATTACGATGCCGGAAACAAAGTGTTTCTAAGCACAAACAAAAATCCTCCACAAACCAAATGGCCTTATGGCAAATCCCGCGACGATCCTAACGGCAAGTTTTCCGACGGTCACATCGTCCCCGATTTTATCGGTACGCCCCTTTTCCTATATATTATTCACTGATAATTAATAATTAATAATTAACAATGATGATGATTGTATAGGTGACTTCATGTCCATTCCGAACGGAATCCCGCCGGCGCTTGAACCGGGCGTTGATCTTTCACGAGGAGCTAGCTTTGCCGTCGCCGATGCTTCTATCCTTGGGGCTCCGGCGGAATCTGTAAGTCCGCTTTCACTTTAAAAAAAGAAAACATGGAATCTTTTTTTCCCAAAAATAAAACATATCAACAAATTTGGATTTTAAACGTTAATAGATATTAGCTTCTTTTCTTTTTTTTTTCCCTTTTTTTAACCTGTGAAGTTACAGCTGTAGTTGTTTAATTAATTTTAAAGAGATAAGATCCATTATGGTTATTTTTAGGGTGATTTGCAAAAATGAGGAAGAAATTTTGAAAAATTGGAAAAAAATAAGACATATTTGCACACAAAAAAGCACTTTATTTATGTTTCATTATTTTTTTAGTATTTTAGGTTTTTTTACTTTTTTATTTTATTTTTTAGCGGACAAATGACGAAAATACATTCTATGTCTTCCCGTGTACCGTTCACAAGCGTAGACACTATATTGTATATTATAGGCTAAATTACCATGTACAATATATAAAGTACTATTTTCTAATGGGGGGAGAGTGCTAAAAAATAATGAGATTTAAATAAAGTGCTAAATTTTGTAAAACATTCAAAAAAATAATTGGAAAAGATGTGCAAAAATGAGAAGCCATGGACGATTTTATCTTGACATAATTGTATAGATTAGCACTTATTTAAATTTTACTTACAATTTTAACAATTAATTTTTTTTGTTTTTTTGTTTTTTTGTTTTGTCTTTTAACGTGTAAATGACGAAAATATTCTTTTTTTTATCTATCTGTATACCGTCTACAAGCGTACAAGTCATACTGTACATGGACTAAATTGCTATGAATAGTAATAAAAATGTTAAAAACTATAACAGTAAATTAAGTGCTAAAACTATGTAAAATTTTTTTAAAATGCTAATTTTTTCAAAACACCATTTTATCTTCGGTGTCCATGTGGATATTACACACATAATAAACAGAAACCATGTTATTTGTTTATTATGTGTGTGTGTCCAAAAGAGCTAATTATGTTGAAAGGTGACTAGCTGACTTAGACCAAAAATAGAAAAGAGAAAAGAGATGAGACGCATAATAAACAAATTTTAAATTGATTGTAAATTTCTTGTGTATATATCCAGATGACACTGAACCAACAAGTGAACAAATTCAGAAGTATGAAATCAAATTGGACCGACGACTACATCGAGAAATCACTGTTTATGATATACATTGGTACGGAAGATTATTTGAACTTCATCAAGACCAATCCCACTGCAGACGCTTCTGCTCAGCAAGCTTTTGTCATTTCCGTCACTAACCGATTGAAGAACGACATCGGCGTAAGTTGTCAGTAAACAAACCAGTGTATGCGTTTTTGTACTTTTATGTTCAATTGGCTTAATGTTACGTTTATTTTACAGTTGTTATACTCCTTGGGAGCGAGTAAATTCATGGTTCAATTGCTAGCACCGTTGGGTTGTTTACCTATCGCGAGACAAGAATACAAAACCGGCAACGAGTGTTACGAGCGACTCAACGGTTTAGCCAAACAACACAACGAGAAGATCGGTCCGATGTTGAACGAGTTTGCTAAGAAACCCAACGGTGGTTTTCAGTTCACCGTCTTCGATTTCTACAACGCCGTCATTCGTAGGACACAAAGAAATCTTCATTACCGTAAAATCCATTCCGTTGACCTAATTATTTTCAGTGATACACATCTTCTAATTAAAATCGTTTTTTTTAACAAAACATATCTGAATATATATCTATATAGGATTCTACGTGTCGAACTCATCGTGTTGCGGTGTTGGGACGCACAATGCGTACGGTTGCGGAATGGGAAATGTGCACTCGAAGCTATGCGAGTACCAAAGATCGTACTTCTTCTTCGATGGACGTCACAACACAGAGAAGGCTCAAGAGGAAATCGCTCATCTGATCTATGGAGCCGACCCCAACGTGGTCCAACCAATGACGGTCCGTGAGCTAATCGTGTACCCAGCTGGAGAGAATATGCTTGAGTATTGGGAGCCTAATAAGTCGTCGATCCGTCGTCGTCCAACCATCGGTTTATCCGCTTATTAATTTAGTTGGATGACTTTGAGCTGAATCATTCGATACATATATATATGAACTACTATCGTATATTATATTGTATCGATATCGTTTCGTGGTAATTATGCTTGTTGTCGAATAAAGTGCTTTTTGAATATCCTAATGTATTCTCTTTCGTAATATATATATGAACAATAGAATAAGGGATATTGCAATTGTTTCACTGGTATTTAACCCAAAAAAAAGCTTGATGAGCACTGGTTCATTGCGTGCCTGACTAAAAATATGTATGCATACACATCGTTAATTGCGTGCCTGACTAAAAAAAAAAAAATATATATATATATATATACGCGAGAATAACGATGTGTATGCACACATATTTTTAGTCAGGCACGCAATGAACCAGTGATCAAGCTTTTTTGTATATGCATGTATTTTGAACCAGTGATATATATATAATCATAATTTTGTTGTGATAAAGATAATTTTAAAAGAAAAAAATTGAATATGCATGTATACAATTATAAATTAGAGTCACTTAGCTTTTTTTTTTGGTTCGAAACGGTAAGATCTTTATTTAATTATTAGAACCTTCAAATATACAAAACCGGCGAAAAACAATATTTTTTCAAAGACAAAAGCGGGCCGAAAACAAAATTTGCCCATAGTCAAAAACCCTATGAAAAAGAGACATGAAAAAAGTCAAAAACCAATACCATACAACCATCATAAATAAGTCTATGAAACTGAGTCTATCGATAAAATAGATAAACTGCTACGGAAAATGTAAAAAACCTAACGAAACTCTTTGCCAAAAATAAGATTTTTCAGATTAAAACTCGTTACAAAGCTCAAAAATGATCGAAGATAAGAGATTACTAAAAAGCCCAACACCTAATTACTACCCGGAAAATTAAAACCCATGGAAAAGAGGTTTTTTTTTTGTAAAAATCCGGTGAAACGACGACAAAGATGGAAACACTACGTACTCAATTACGAAAACGACAACGAAAGTAGCTATGTCACACCGTCAACAGATCTGAAGATGTGTACATTTGACACATGTCTCTTCATAAATCAAATTAGTAATCCAAATTTTCAAAACCTAGACGGTTACTCCTAATCGATGGACCTAGATTAAAAAAAACTCACATAGATTAAAAATTATAAGAATAAATACCACAAATCAGCATCATGGATGTAGCTCTGCTCCAACTTTGTCTCAGAGATGAGATTTACTTTTTGATGAAATACATATACCTCCGATAAACTTACAAACCAACAATAGGACAATGCCAACGACGAAACGGCAGACATCGGAGCATAATTCTCTTTTTTTTTCTCTCTGGCAGTTAAGACATTTTTCTCTGAAAAGATAAGATGATTTTACGGGAACATTAAATTAACTATTGATTTAAACTTTTCCCAGAAAAAAAATTGTTTGTAAAAATATTATATACATTAAAATAAGTAAATTAAACATATGATTGTAAAATTATTGCAATTAAAAAATTGTGGAAGGAGTAATTAAAGGAAGTTGGTTCCCCGAAGGTGATACTAAATAGAAATGTCAAATGGACGTATCGTAGAAGATTTCAAATCCTACTACTGGTTGGTTTGTGATGGATCTATATCCTCTACACAACACATAGATGAATGCACTAGGGCAATGTCGATTATTCTCGTGAGATTGGGTAGACTTTGAGACGGACTGCTCCGAATTGATCAAAATAACGCATTTTTCAAAAAGAAAAGTCCACTTTCTTCAACCTGTTGAAAGATTTCATTCTTTTGTGGATATGTTTAGCTATTTTGACTTAAAAAAAAAAAAATCGTCGGTTAAATGTAGGGTGATATTGTTTGGCCCGACTAGTTAGATCTGGACTTGGGACTTGAGAGTACTACCTTTTTTTTTTTTTTTGTAACTGGATATAAAGAGAGTACTGCTTTGTAATTTCTTTATTGGATAACCAACCATAGAGGGTTTTTTTTTAATATCAATGTGTGGTTGTAAATTATATAAAAACAACTTTTTATTAAAAGCAAGAGTTAAAACTATATTAGATTTTTTTAGTAAATAATTTCAATTTTAAAGATTATGTTAACACGTGAACGTTAAATTCAATATTTTACAAAGAAGTATAAATAGACAGGATAATACAGTAGATTTAATACTAGCTAGCTCGACGGAAAAGAAAAAAAAAATATATTAGCTCACCTCCTCTCCACTTTCTCTTAATTTTAATGTATATAAGATTGGATCTCATCACATGTATCAATGACAGACGTATTTTAAACCATTCCCCCTTCGGTTTAGTTTCGGTTTTATTCATAAATAAAAATAAATCAATCGAATTAGTTTCGGTTTGGTTTTTTTTTTTTTTTTGTAAAGCACATATAAAAACAACAACTTCACAAAATCACAAGCATAAAAGTCCAAACACAGACTATTGAGACGACACAACTCCACGGGCAAAGAGCTAAAAAAAAGCCTTTTCAAAATGGCAATCAACCGTAATTCAATCTTCTTCATAGGGTTATTAGCGTCTTTTACACTCGCCAGTTTCCCGGCGAACGTTTCCGGCGAGCCTCCTCTTTTATTCACTTTCGGCGACTCTTCCTACGATGTGGGCAACACGAAGCTCTTCTCGTCGGCGTTCGTTCCGGCCACCACGTGGCCGTACGGCGAATCCGTCGACGATCCAACCGGTCGTTGGTCTGACGGCCACATTGTCCCAGATTTCGTCGGTATATATATATATATATGCATATGCACAAACACATATACACGAAAGTCTCACACTTTTTCTCTCTAAGGTTCTTGTAATTGATTCCGATTGAATTGCAATCAGGTCGATTGATTGGTCATCACAAACCGATTCCTCCGGTACTTGACCCAAAAGCCGATCTTTCTCATGGAGCAAGCTTCGCCATTGCTGGAGCAGTTGTTCTTGGATCCCAATCTGACACTGTAAGCTTCTTCTCTTTTTCCGCCTTGGAAAAAAGAGGATTAAGACTAAGATGGATTTGTAATTTTTTTTTTTTTTTTTTTTGTTGTTTCTGTTTCCGCAGATGAGTTTTGGACAACAGATATCGAAATTTATAGAGTTACATAAGAAATGGACCGATAAAGAACGAGCAGAAGCTATATACATGATCTACATCGGAGCTGATGATTACTTGAATTTCGCTAAGGCTCATCCAAATGCCAATCTTGTGGAGCAGATTGCTCATGTTGCCAATGTTCTTCAAAGGTTATCCAGAGATCTAATGGTATGTATTTAGTTGCTTAGCAAGTCTCTTGATTTTGATAGATTGTTGCAATGGACTAATCCGGCTATATGTGCCGGTTTAGATTTGGTCCGGTCTGTGGTTCGGAATGCCGTACCTGCGGGTTTACGGGTTTGGCCTAGCTTTTATGAGATTTTGATCGTAGTTGGAATCTATTGGTCGATCAATCAAACATTGAACCGGGAAATGTTTTTGATGACATGCAGAGTTTGTACCGGTCAGGTGGGGCGAGGAAGTTTGCGGTACAGAACTTGGGACCGCTTGGTTGCTTACCAATAGTGAGACAAGAGTTTAAGACAGGTGAAAGTTGTATGGAGATGGTTAACTTCATGGTGACAACACACAATGAACGGCTTAGTCGTGTGCTCTTTGCGATGAGCGTACCATACCATAGCTTACGGTACAGCCTCTTTGATTTCAACCGTGAAATTCTCCAAAGGATCAATGAACCATTACGCCATGGTAATCAATTATGCAAAGAACAAACTACTTTTTAACATTCTAATTCGGTTGTTCTAGTTATAATATGTAATGAAATCGCGATTTTGATGGTTAGGATATACTGATACGACGACCTCTTGCTGCGGTACTGGATCGAGAAATGCGTTCGGGTGCGGTTTTAGCAACGTGCATTCGAAACTCTGCAGTTACCAGAAATCATTTCTGTTCTTCGACGGGCGTCACAACACCGAAAAAACCGATGAAGACATCGCTAATCTGTTCTATTTCGGAGACAAACATGTAGTCACTCCGGTTAACATAAGGGATCTCGTAGGTAAATGGGTGAGTAGTCTTCCGGCGCAAGAAATCTAGAAGCCCTAGTTTTTGTTCTGTTTCTTTGTAAAATAAGTAAATGGTTGTGAGCTGTAAAACTCGTATTCCATTTCATACAGAAATGGGAAATAAAAACAAAAAGCAAACCGTTTACATTGAAAAAGACTAGATTCCAAATAATGTTTTGAGGTTGTAAGGTGCAGTGATATTAGACGGTCCGCTCCAAATCAGCTCCGCGATCTGTCGATGAGCCTTTTCCGTCAAGTGTGAGGGATCAAAGAAGATGTAATCTTCAGCGTTTTCGCATAGCTGGTAACCTTGCGAAGGTCCATTTCGGAATCCACATGTATTGATTCCCCTCAGAGGTCCGCTCCCGCAACATGCCATCTTCCCTTGCTTGAAACCGTATCGAGAAGGATTGTTGATTCTTTGGAGTAGAGAAGTGTGAAAGTCGTGAAGAGAGTATTTGAATCCGGATAGTTCGCGCTCCAGACGCCTCAAAGCTTTAGGGAACTCTTGGTTATGGAGGTTGATCAGCTCCGAGACCGGCTCGAAACAAGATCCGATCTTTGTCCGGTCTATTATCGACGCACTCGGTGTACAACCGTACGGACCCAAGCTCAAGAATCCGAATTTCCTTGCTCCCACTTTATACAACTCCTGAAAAGAAAAAAAAAAAGATTTCACTTTGATTTTTTGTTCAGAATCAAAGATTCTAATATTCCTCTCAGCTTTTGTTAAAAGTTATCAAAACTGTTATATTACCTCGATGACGTTCGTTGTGTTACCGATGACGAAATCGATGAATCTCTCTTTGGTAATGGTACTAAAAGTTGAGGTATTTGCAAAAAATGGGTATTGATAGTCATTTGCTCCGATGTGAAAAAGATAAACAGCTTTTGAGATGACTCTTCTCGCCTCTGCATCTCCTAATTCTGATCTCAACACTTGCGATGCGTTCTTGAAGCTGTTTAATTGTGTTCCTAAATCTTTCGACTTTGATGAAACCAAAAAACAAAAACAAAAAGTCAACGATTTTAGTCAAAACATATATATTTTTGTTTTTGTTTTTGTTTTTGTTTCTGTTGAAGAGATTAATTACCACTCCGGGAAAAGTTGCGGCGAAAACTCCGGCGGCTGTGGTAGCGAAACTAAGTCCATAGGTTAATTGACTGTTACTGTAACCAGGTTGTAGATTTGGTGGGAGCAACGGTAACCAAGCGTATTCAGCTGCCACGTCATAAATTATAAGTTATTTCATGCAATTATGATAGTTTGGATTATAAGATAACATAAATCAAATCACTAGGGTACATTTCTCTCTATCAAAACAAAAACAATATAAATAAAAGAAAAAATCTTGTTAATTTGATGATTTTTACCGATAAAATCTGTCATTATCCGTCCATCGGAAACCCGTCCGGTCGGAAACTTGAACGTTGTTTTTCCGTACGGCCAGTAATTAGACCGGAAACCGGGGAGAGAATCGAAGTAATTGTTGTTTCCGGCTTCGAACAGAGAATCTCCGAACACGAACAAAGCGGCTTGGTTCGTTACGAGATCGTTTCTGCAAGAAGCTGAGCCGATCGATAAGCTTATTGTGCAGATGAATAAGATGATGATCATCGAACTAAATCCTGAATTTGCCATGTTTAGTTGCAGTCTCTTTTTCTTCCTATACAAAATCATCTCTGGTCCGTTACATGTATATATACAGGGTGCTTAGTTTGTTTAATGCTATTATTTTTCAAAATGCAACGTGGTCAAGTTGCTTTTTCTTTGTAATAATGGTTACGGTTGTTCGACTTTGAATATAAATTTTCAGTAACGACCCGATTATGTATTTTGTATACGGCTGCGGAGTTTGACGAAGACATCCTAAAATAATTGATATATTAGTATAGGTATCTTCTAACGGCCATTTATCTCAATAGACATTTATATTATTTTATTATAGTTTATCGAGTTCTTATGTTATCTTTATCTTATTCTGGTCTTGAAATTTGACCGAGAAAAAAAAAAATCTGATCTTTGAAAGAAAAAACCAAAAGTATATTCTAGTTGTTGAAAAAAGTTTACATTAAAAAAAGTATCGGTTATGTTAGATTTGTCAAGTAAATTATAAAATGCAACGCTGGTTCTACTAAAGAAAACAAAACCAAAATATATGATGTGATCAGGATATAAAACTATGTGGACTTCCCTTGACCACGAAGACACTGAACGCAAGAATTTTTAAAAGCTTTTGTCGATGTACTTAAAAGTATGATGTGATGACTATTAGAAATATTTGACCGGTGTTATTGATGTATTCACTCAAATCTATTGATGGAATAGTAATAAACGAACCAACAGGTGGTCGGGTGGTTCTCTTTCTGTGGTGAGAGTCGCATTGCTGGTCCAGACCAGGGATCGACTCACCGCGGATGCGGAATTGCCAGGACAAGACATTGCTTGGCATGTGGGGTGTAACTGGGCGGCCTCACACCCCTTGGGAGATTAGTCTAGGCCCAAAGGGTCTGTGATTATTCCCGAATTCGCAAGGAGTCGGAACAAAAAAAAAAAAAAAAAAATTGTAATAAACGGTGGTCTAGCGTTCTAGAAGCAGAACCGTATCGAGAGGTGTAATGATTTACGACAATGATTTCCAAGATATACGACGTCGACCTAATTAATAATGGGCTTTACATCTTTACAAACTTCTTGTTCTCGGGCACTGTTAAAGTCTGTTTTATTGTTGTTGTGTAGCTGAGTTGATCAAAATGAAAATTATCCAAATGTCAATCTCAATCGGCTTGTATCATTTGTCAGTGCCTTGACTTTGACCTACAAATTATGAAGCCTGAGTCTTTGTGTGTAGTATTTGATAATTGATTTCGATTCTCTCAATCTTCCAACAAACTATATTTTCAAATTATTGTTATACAACCATCAAATTTATTATCGTTCATAACACAAACGTGACCATATATTCTTGATTCATCGAGCGATCCTTCAGTTCATTAAGAGTTTTGAAACAAGGTCTTGAGATTGTAGGGTCCAACAAGATCGGACGGACCGTTCCACATCAACTCCGCGGTCTGTTGGTTAGCCTTCTCAGACGTGTGGGAGCCATCGAAGAACATATAGTCACTAACGTTTTCGCATAACTCGAAATCATGTGACGTTCCTGATCGGTACCCACACGTACTGCTTCCCCTGTACGGTCCACTTCCACAACAAGCCTTCTTCACTTCCTTAAACCCTAATGACCAAAAAGAAATTCACTTCACAATTGAAGTATTCATTATATTAATTTGAGCCTCACGCAAAGCTTGATACCGTATTTTGTGGGATTTTCCATAGCTTCGGTTCCAGCAGTGTAGGAGTCGAAAAGCGAGTATTTGAATCCGGGTAATCGACGTTGTAGATCTCTCAAAACATTTGAAATTCTTACGTTGTGAAGTTTTATCAACTCAGTGATGGGTTCGAAACATGATCCTATTCTCGTTGGATCCATTGTTAGCATTCCAGGAACACAGTCGAGTCGACCCATGTTCATTATTCCAAACTTCCTTCCTCCAATTTTATAAATTCCCTTCAAAGAATACAACAAATCTTATGAATTATGTAGCTAAGCATAGAGATCTTGACACATTGTGTGTGATCAATTCTTTTGGTAACGTACTATGATCCAACCTATCAAATATTCGAATAGTTTTGTATCGAATTAGTTAGTCCATATATATAAATACCTCGATCACAGTCGTGATGTTACCGATAACATAATTGACGAATTTGTCTTTGCTATTGGATTGAAAATGGGAGGCGTTAACGGAGAAGGGATAAAAATAGTCGTTAGGACCAATCTGAGTGAGATAAATAGCTCTCGAGATTATCCTTTTGGTCTCTGCATCTCCTAATTTCTCTTTAAACATCTTCTCCACATTCTTGAAGTTGTTTAACTGGGTTCCCAACGGTATCACGTTCTGATTAAAGATACAAATAGAAAATGTTTAAAACGACTTAGATAGAGTAGAGATATAAGTAACATTCAAATATATCAATTTTTTTTGTTACTAATCTAGACAATATTTTTTTCAAGTACCTTAATTTGAAGTCGTATATTATGATTCAACTAGGAAATAAAGACTCAACATATCTCCAAAAACAAACTTATATTTCTTTTCTAGTTTGTATGCAAATAATGTTGCACAAATAATATGGTAATTAAATACCTGTGGTCGATATGTTTCAACCAAAGCTCCGGCACCCGCGGAAGCGAAATTAACGCCGTAAGTAAACTGATTGAGGCTATTTCCGGGCTGTAGATAAGGCGGTATCAACGGTAACCAAGCGTATTCCGCTGCGTTTGTTGCAAAGTTATTCCACGAGAAATTTAAATTCAAATGAATAATTATGCAAATAGATGGATATGTGTTTTTGTTTATACCAATAAAATCTGGAATTAAACGGCCGTCAGAAAATCTCCCGGTCGGGAACTTGAACGTGGTTTGACCATACGGCCAAACATTGGCCTGAGCAGCTCGGAATGTGTTGATGTAGTTGTTGTTACCAACGTCGAACATTGAGTCTCCGAACACAAACAAAGCTGGTTGGTTCGTTAACAGACTTTTTGCACAATTTATTGAATTGATTGATAAAATTATAGTCGAAAAGAGTAAGAATATCGAACCGAATCGCTCAATGTTTGCCATATGAATCGTATTTTTCTTTTTATAGGAAATGTGTGTGCTATATGAGTAGAACAACGCCTGTGTTTATATAGCTGATAGTGAGTCAAAGCTAGCTAGAAGAAAAAAATGAAGAGAAATTATCGCAAACGTTTCTTTGATTTTCCAAAATTAAATAAAAAGATTTCCTCTTTGAAAAGACTAAATTTGATTATAATATGGGAGGGAACTATAACAAATATAATATCTTGAGTTAGTCAGTCAAGCTTCGTATAAAAATATGCTTGAAATTATTGAATACTATAAAGCTATATATATCAGTTTCTTGTCTTTCACGGGACGGCTGGTCAATGGGAAAGTTTAATTGTCATCATGTGAACTGATTAGTTTAATCAAGGATTCCTTGACGTCAAAATAAAATAAAATCAAGGATTCCTTTAATCAAATCAAATGTAATCTTTTCATTTTCGTAATTGTTTTTTTTTTTTGTGGTGAGCAACTAGGCTATGAACTAATGCAGTATGCTTATTGAGTTTTTAGTGTTTAGTTTTTCAAACGAATTTTTTTGTTTTAGCTTTTGCTGTACATGTAAAATAAAATGTTAAAAAATCATGGATATTTATAATAAGATCTTATATATAAAGTACCACAAAATATCATATATCAAATCAAAAGAATTCCAAATCTTTTCATTTTTTTGTATTTTGTTTTCTTCTTTGTGGTGAGCAACTAGGACTCAATGAGAGGGAGGAACCACATAACGTTTAACATTTCGACATCTATCTTCCTCATGCCTTCACAATTCTAATTCCAAAATACATTTTTTGTAAATTACCCAATCCAACGCATGCGAGATTAATGGGCATTAGTCACTAGAGTAGGTCATTAGATTGATCTTCTTCTTCTTCTTTTTTTTTTTTTGTCAACGATCACATTGAGTGATCTTAAATTTTAAAATGTAAGAAGAAAATAAAATGTTTAAGAATCAGTTGCAGCCTCGTTGATCATAAATTGAACCTTTTTCTACACAGCCCTCCTAGTGCCCTACAGAATAATTTGGATGTATTCTCTTGTCAAGAATAACTCAATTCTGTGGCTGCCAACAACAACAACAAAAAAAAAAACAATTTTGTTCTGTGTAATAATATTTAGCGAGAGCAAACACCATTTCTTCTGTCCTTTTTTCATATATTTATTTGTTATTTTAATTTTAAACAAGTGGCTCACTTTCTCTCCTTATTACAAGACGCGTTCTTTGTCCTGTTCGACTCTATTTCCGGATTTTTAGGATCGCTGTCTACTCGGAATCTTTTCTCTTTGTTTTGAAAAGGAAGATTAAAAGTAAAGAAGCTGTTTGAACTATTTACAATGAACGAATAAAGAAATTTAGCATTTCTCAATATATCAACCAAGCAAAGTTCTGTTAGGCAGAGAAGATACACAACAACAAAACAAACAGAGGTTCCAAATATTTTATCAAAATGTTAAATAAGTTTGGGCAGGTAGAAAACAAAACACATTCCAAGTTTCGAGGGTGATGGATACGCTATAAACGAAGATCAAAAAGAGCTCAAAGGATTAATATAACAAAGAAAGAAAGACAAAAATGAAGGAACAAGAAACTATACCCTCTATTTACTTCATCACCCCTTTTTATTTCAGAAATTTAAAAGAGACACTCTCCAATTCAACAAGCTCCAGGTGTGACTTGTACCATCTCCCCGCAACAGCAAAATCCTGTGAGACAACAAAAACAAAAAACCAGACACAAGATTAAGTAACCAAAGTTGAGGTTGTTTTGTCTTCCCAAGATTTAATCCACAAGGGCTTGAAACTCACCAACACACAGCTTTATTTACAAACTAGGCAACCATCAATCACTTCAGAAGACTCCTTCCAGCATGGAATTGATCTCATCTAAGCTCCACATGTCCATTGGGTTTTCCTCTTCCTGAGCCACAGCGCCAGCATCTGCGCCGAGCATAGCTTCCACTTCTAATGGAGACTCCCATAAGACGTTGTCAAGGTATACCATCAGATCATCAGGCTTATCATTGTTGCTTGTCCCGGCCTCGGAGTTGGGTTTGAGCTTCTTGGCTGCATTGGTTTCTTCAGTGAACGGAGCTTGGTTATTATTGACTAGCATTGAAGAGATCTCGGGTGTCTTGGGGCCATGATCGCTCCACCCGAACTCAGAGCAGTCGAATGAGTTACTGCCCTGATCGGAACTGAAATACGGGTATCCATTGTTACCTCCAGCATCAAACGAGTTTGTTAACCCAAACTGATTGTTGTACATCTGAGGCTTCTCTTCCATGAAACTCATATCACCAAAGGAGTTATGTCCCATGTTGTCAACGGAGCTGTTACTGTACCGACTCAGAGGTGTTGGCAGGCGAACCGAAGTTGGACTTTGGTTTGGTTTGGCCACTGGCTTCTTAAGATTACTGGTCTTAGCAGTAGGGCGTTTCTGGGAGACGCTAGGGATCTTCTCCTCTGGAAAATTCACCTTAGCTTTACTGCCACGGATTCTGCGTGCAGCTGCATCATAAGCTCTTGCTGCTTCCTCAGCGGTATCGAATGTTCCGAGCCATTCCCGAGAGCCTTTTCTGGGATCACGGATCTCAGCGGCCCATTTTCCCCAAGGGCGCTGCCTAATCCCCCTGTACTGATTCTTTCTCTTCCTCTTAGCAGATTTCTCAGCTTGCCCATCGGACTCTCCAGTTTTCTTGCCAGAAACTGAACCTAATGGAGTCAAAACACACAATATCAATCAATCATATGATAACTCACAAAGCACGGTCAAAAAATATTACATAAACAAAACTGCATCTAGAAAGGGTTATAAAAAAAAACAAAAAACAAAACTGCATCTCTTCAGGGGCTACGGGATCTGGACATCGACAACTCCAAAATCCCGATAAGCTAGTAAATAATCAAAATAGTGACAGCAGATTATAACAAAACACCAAATACATTTCTTTTAAACGAACATATTATTAAAAAAAAAAAAAAAAAAAAAAAAAAAAAAAAAAAAC